>PPLW03000049.1:0-105122 GCA_003707895.3 Ambrosiozyma pseudovanderkliftii
TAAGCATTAATGCCTGAGGATTACCTGGTAAGGCATAACCTATAATCATTTGAACCAAGACATTTAATCCCACAGAAGTTCCTGTGGTGGATGCAATGACCATCATGGGAAACACAAATACAAAATTTATACCGACAACAAAGAAAACTGTCCACACTGGTGTATGCAAATCCTCGTAAATGGTAACAATTACAATACCTAAAATAAATGAGATTAACAAAACTAGTGTGAACCACCAATCAGGCACTTCAGGATATTTTTTCATCATTTTAGTGAAGGGATCATCGAAACCATCAAAAATAGAACCTTCTCCATCTATGGTACAACGAAGCTCAGTGAAAACACCTCTAATATCACCTGAAAATAGATTTCTAAATGCTCTACCCGTGTGAATAAATGTTTTGCTGACAAAAGAAACCCCTGCATTAACCATATCCTTGAAAGCCTTATGGATCAAGTTCCATTGATCTAAAATGACATAACAAAAGAGCAAAGGATAAATAGCAAAGAACGAGGCATATAAAACTAAATTGGAAGCCGAGTAGAATGGTGGTGAATAAGATTTATACTTCTCAATATCTAGTTCATTGTTGGTGATCACCTTGGATGCCGAAAAATACTCCCCTGTGTTAGTGAAAAGACTTGAAGAGTTGATTGGAAAATATGAAGTATTTTTGTTATTAGTGTAATAAATTGCAATAACGACAAACATAGACAAAATCATTCCTATTAATTGGGTAGCATTATTATAGAAGGGAATTGACAATGGACCAGTTGTACTGATTATGTTCCAGTCAAATGTTGGCCATGGATTTAAACCTAAACCCTGATATGTACCACAAATTGTACCAAGATTGAAATTATCCTGATTAATCCAGGTTATCCAAGAAAAAAAGCTCAATCCTTCAAAAAGATAACCTGGAATCCAGAAGTATAAAAAACTACCAATGAAAACATATAGAAAAAACCGGAATCTCGTGATTTTCCAACCATGAATGGTTTCTTTTTTATCGGGGATCAAAAGCGCTCTATTCATAGCTAGTGTTGGCATTAAAGTCGGCCAAAGGGTTTGAACTGGAAAAACAACAAATCTTCTCAAGATACCTGCAAACCCAAACCCCATACACTGTGAGGAAAGGAACAACATAATTTTGTAGCCCGTAGTTAACCATTTGTTTCCATACAAAATTTCTTGTGTTTGGATGTTGGTAAAGACATATGATGTTCCAGAAGAACAGGAAACAATAATAGTGGCAAACATTTGTTCCTTATAACCCCATGGACCAGGATTTAATGAGTGTCTAGTCCCACCGATAGTGATTCCCCAGTCAGGAAGAATGTACTGACAAGCTATTCCACAAGGGTAAAGTAAAATCTGAACAACCTCAGAAGGTAATGAAATGCTAGGGTAACGTGAGTTAAAGAAAGAATTAATAAAACAAGCAATAACAACCCATATATATCCAAGAATATGAGCTCTAATTGTTTCTACAGGTGCAGATATATCATCAGTTGTTCTCGCAATAGCTCGAACTTCAGGATATGGGGAGAAAAACTTACAGATGCAGACGTAAACTTTAACTTCATTCTCAAACTCCTCTTTAGTTAAACCACATAATTCATGGCCTTGGGATAATTTTTTCATTGTTTCATATGTCTGTGAATTGAAATTTATATCATTAGCGTGATCCTCCAACAATTCGTTTAGGTAAATCAATGCCTCCTCAAGTGTTAATGCATCTATTTTATCTGACACGTACTCAATATCCTTAGGGTTCATAGCATGATCACTGCCTAAGTTATATTTTTTAGTATTGGGTGTATCGTCGGATATATCAAGCTCTTGGGTGCTGTTGATTGAATAAACGTCATCTGTGTGCTCAACCTTCTTCAAATTGGTTGCAGTAGCAGCCGGATCCTCTGTGGTAATATTTAGTCGTGCTTTTTCCTCACCCATTTTGTTGATTTCTTGTAAAATGGAAAAGTATATGAAACAAACTTAGGTGAAGTAACTACTATAATTATAAATCAAATAGAAGGATCAAATACAACATTCAATTAACTTAGGGTATTTTGAGTTGAATTTATAGTAAACAATTTCACAAATCACGTTTACCACTTCTTTCACCGAAACTGTGGTTTAAATGATAGTCAAACAGAGTTCACCCAACTGAATAGAAAAGAAAAGGTCACAAACAATAATATTAAGCAGGTTGCGTTAATTTTTTGTTCTTATAAGAGAGACCATAACTTAGATTGAAGTAGTTTGATGAATCTGATGACTCCTCTCATAAGGCAAAAAAGCCCAAGACAAATATTATTGTCTATTAACAAACAATGAAAGAAGAAAAAGGTAGTTTAAATTAAGAAAACTGACATGCCCAAACAATTGACACCCAACATCATAAGCATATTAGAGTGTAATATCATTACCCTAATTTTGTGGGTTAATCATGAATTTTATCTTGTCCGTTTAAACCAGTGGCACCTGATAACAATAGCATAATTGCATCAGGGGAGAATAATAATACTAGTGTCGGAGAATCTAAAAGTAAAAGCCCGATACTCTTCTAGAGGTGTATGAAAAGTAATGGCAATGGATTTGTTCTGTGTATATATCAAATCATTTATTATTAACAATCAGATATATATTTCATTTATTGAAACATATCGATAAGACGTCATGCATTGATAAATGGTACGAAAAACACCAAAACAATAAAAGATCAAAAACAAGGTTCTTAATTTTCATACAGCCGTACTATGTTGATAATTTTCATATAGCCGCTCTTTTTTTGTTCTCATGTTAATCCCATTCACAATTGATGAAGCTCGCTATAGAATATGGTGTTTCTAGTAATCCTTAAAGATTTGCTCCTTTTATCAATAAACGGGCATTTGAAAATTTGGGAAATGTTTTTTTAACATAACTGGCTGTATTATGGCCATCATCGATAAACCAATCAAATTATTTACTCGTTTGAATCTACCCAGTATATACGGGAGTGTGAAGCATACGGAGATTACGTAGGAATTATTTTTGAGCGAAAGTTTTGCCGTACTTGTTTGTATGGGCAGACTTACGACCTTTTCTTAAATCTTCAATTCGTGCTTAAAAGTTTGGGTTTTTTCTCTTTTACAATCCGGCGCTAAATATGAAATGCCACAGTTACAGCTTTTCTTCATGTCGTCATTTCCTGGTTAAGATGTATCGACGTTTCGTCGCGTCGTCAATTAATGCTCTATATAAATAATCATACATAACTAACCATATATATAACCATCAATATATATATTTTTGTTGTTGTAAAAGACTTTATTGCAATATAGGTTACTAAACCAGCGGCATCATCAAGAAATCAAATCTATTAAATTTAGTTACCCCTCATCCTAAATCAAAAGTGATACTCAATTGACGGATATTTAACCGTTTCTCCATAATTCTCCACAGTTCACGTGATCCAAATAAATACAATGGCTGATAGAGGAACTAAGACGCCATACTTGATAACATCAAAATCAAGTCATATAAAGGTTTTCTAACTTCCAATGGGTGTGCATCACAACTTATATCTTTCATCAATTCGTAATAATAATCATCTAAAAATTCCTTACTCAGCTATTCTTAAATCATAATGACAGTTAAGAAACCAAACTTTATCATCATTGTCGCAGATGACCTCGGTTTTACTGATATCAGTCCATTTGGAGGTGAAATCGACACTCCAAATCTTAAGAAATTAGGTTTGAATGGTTTACGGTTCACTCAATTTCATACAGCATCGGCATGCTCTCCAACCAGATCTATGTTGTTTTCAGGAACTGATAACCATATTGCTGGATTAGGTCAAATGGCTGAGTATGCACGTGGATATCCGGAATTGTACCAGGGAAAACCAGGTTACGAAGGATCATTAAATTACAGAGTTGCAGCATTGCCAGAGATCTTAAACGATGCCGGTTACTACACTTTCCAAAGTGGTAAATGGCACTTAGGTTTATTACCTGATTATTGGCCTTCCAAGAGGGGTTTTG
This sequence comes from Ambrosiozyma pseudovanderkliftii, assembly GCA_003707895.3. Classification (NCBI taxonomy): domain Eukaryota; kingdom Fungi; phylum Ascomycota; class Pichiomycetes; order Pichiales; family Pichiaceae; genus Ambrosiozyma; species Ambrosiozyma pseudovanderkliftii. The sequence continues at coordinate 4,036 of PPLW03000049.1, forward strand.
AAAAAACATTTACATTATTGCCTGGTGGTGGTAATCATTTCAAGTACTTTCCAAGAAATAAAGAAACAGGAGAGTATGCAGCATTCTTACCTCCAATTTTCCAAGAAAATGATAAAAAATTGGATCCTGAAACTGATATTCCTGATAATTATTACAGTTCGGATTATTTCACGGATAAGTTTATCAGCCATTTGAATGATGGAGACAGAGGGGATAGACCATTCTTCGGTGCCTTGACTTTTACTGCTCCACATTGGCCATATCAAGCACCAGATGAATTGATTGCTAAATATGATGGTGTGTATGATAATGGTCCTGCTGTGCTAAGAAGAAAGAGATTAGCGAATGCTAAAAAACTAGGAATCGTTGCTGAGGATGTGGAACCACACATTGTTGAAACTCATAGACCTAAGATTTTTGCAGATTTAACTGATAATGAGAAAAAAACGGAGATTAAGATTATGCAAGTGTATGCAGCTATGGTTGATAAAATAGATCAAAATGTGGGTAGAGTGATTGATGCAGTTGAAAAGAAAGGAGAGTTAGACAACACGTTTATCTTATTCATGTCTGACAATGGTGCATCAGGTATGTTGATGGAGGCATTACCATTATCTTCATTAAATGTTTCTCAACATCTGAAAGCTCATTACAACAACGAATATGAAAACATTGGTAAGAAGGATTCATTTGTCTGGTATTCGGATCAATGGGCACAAGCAGCTACAGCTCCTTCTTACAAGTACAAGGCATTTACTAGTGAAGGAGGTATCAGATGTCCATTGCTAATCCATTATCCAGATTTGATTAAAACTCCTGAGGTGAGACATGGATTTACCACAGTGATGGATATTTTACCTACTGTTTTAGATCTAGCCGGTGTTAAACATCCCGGCAATAAATTCAGAGGTAGAGAAGTCGCAACTGTAAGAGGTAAATCATGGGTTCCTTATATAACTGGAGTCTCTGATCACGTTCATGATGATGAATCAGTCACTGGTTGGGAGCTGTTTGCTCAGAAAGCCATAAGAAAGGGTAAATACAAGGCTTTGTTTATTCCAAAACCACTTGGTCCTGGTACATGGCAACTGTTTGATATCAAGGAAGATCCTGGTGAAATTTATGATTTGGCAGAAACTAATCCCGAAAAATTGGATGAACTTTTGAACCATTGGAGTATTTATGTTGCTGAAACTGGTTTAGTTGAAACACCAGGGAATGTAGATGAGAGAGTTTCCAAAGACTTCTCTATTATTCAAATTCAGGAATTACCCGATGACATCAATGATATATAGTAATTGTTTACTTTTAGAGTTTTTGTTAATACATTTTATAGTCAATTAGACTAAAACTGTCTTATTCAATGTAGCTTGGTGAGCTGTAGTTTGTAGGATTCGTCTCTTTGGTTAATTGCAAATTGCAAAAAATTCAATTGTTTTGCAATAATAAGCATTTTAAGAAAAATCAAACTCTTACTGATGTAGGCGTTTACTGAATGATCAGTTCGATAAATAGTTAATTGTTTTTTTACAACTTAACGAAGTCTATCATTACTATTTACCCAGAAGATTAAACGAAAAGTAAATTGACACTAAAAGTAGAGTATTCTTAACTCATCAAAAACGAATAAATTATAACCGAGCGTGTTGTACTGCTTACGTAACTTCAACAAAAAGAAAAACGCTGGAGATAAAGATCTTAATTCCATTATCAACAACATGGAAAACAAATGAATGTTTAAATAACACATAACAGAAAACTTATTCATTGTGTTAGGGTATTCATAGATATATATATACCCCACAATACCACCCCGCCTGATGTTAACTGAAGTCTGAATGATTATCGTTTTCCTCTGGGTGAATTATGACTATTTTTTATTGGCATAGTATTTCTTTTCACCAGCAAACTCGATGGCGGATTCCCTCAATTCAAAACAAATAAATAAGTCAATATATACAGGAAATCAATTTAAAACTATATCAACTGAAAACGAAATAAGCGGAAATGCCGACGAGCCAACCCAATGTGACCATAAGTCAACACATGATCAGCCCACAGATTTTCCAAGGACTATTTTGAATCAGAAAGAGATATACGTACTTTCTGGATTGTTAGCTGCTGGTAGTCTTGCATCATCAATTAGCATGCCCATCTATTGGGTTGCCTTGACTGAAATTAAAGACCATCTCAAAATCACAGATGAACAAACAAATCTAACGGTTACTGCTTATCTTGTCATGCAAGCTATATCTCCTATGTTTTTTTCGTATAGTGGTGATTATTTTGGTAGACGTCCTGTGATTATTGTTTGTCTGATTGGTGGTATTGCGTTCAATATTGGTTTAGCTGTCTCAAATGCTTACTGGCTTATAATCTTTTTTCGTTGTTTGTTGGCTGCATTTGCATCACCATTGATAAGTATCACTACATCTGCTGTCGGTGATTATACCACAAGAAGTGACAGAGGAGGATTAGTAGCATTCGTGGGAGGATTCACTTTGGTTGGATCAGGTATGGCACCTTTTATTGGTGCATTAATCGACACTGCTTGGGATTGGAGAGCGATTTTTTGGTTTAGTGCAATATTTGACGGTGTAATCTTTTTGATAATGATATTTGCTTTTCCTGAGACCAGAAGAAGCATCGTTGGAAATTTATCATTCAAGCCAGTATCAATTTTAAATAGATCCCCGGCTGAAATTATCATAAAAGATAGGCAAACTGATACAACCGGTGCTACACTTGAGGTGAAAAGTCAAAAAAGATTTAATCCCTTCGGAGCATTGAAGATGATCACTGTTCCTGAAGTATATCTTACGTTATTACCATCGTCTGTATTATTTGCCACTTTCAACTGTTCACAGGCTACATTGTCCACTTCCTTCGTCCAAACTTATGGGTATTCTACATTACATGTTGGATTGTGTTTCTTTGCTCCTGGTGTTGCTACAATCATTGGTACTCTTGCTTCTGGTAAGATATTAAATATTAGATATCAGAAGCTAAAGCAAGCTTACGATGACAAATGGGAGAATTATCCTGGAGAAGCGCCACTCTTCAATATTATTAGAGCTAGATTAGACATGTATGTGTTTCCTATTGTAGTCAACATTGGTTCTACTTTTATGTTTGGGTGGTGTATCGATAAACAGACAAATATTGCACCGATATTAGTCGGGAACTTTTTAATGGCCATATGTGTGATGTACCCAATGAATGTGTGTACCACTGTTTTGATTGATTTATACCCTGAAACTTCTGGATCTGCGACATCACTTAATAATTTTTTCAGATGTGGTATGAGTGCTATCTTTGTTTCGTGTTTATCAAAGATGTGTTCCAAAATGACAATTGGAGGTACGTATTCGTTTTTAGCTAGTTTATCAATCCTCGGTTGTTTGGGTATTACTACATTGATGGCAAAGAGTGACGGGTTTCTTCTTGCGAAGGAAAAGAGAAAACAAGCTAAAGTTGACTAAATGGCTCTGGGAATTGAATCAAAACTTTTTAATAGTGAACCAGTAATGCATTGTATACAAGGTGACTTTCGTGAATTCATTATAATTCAAGGGAATGTATAATCTGTAATAAATAAATTCATAAAAATAAATAGAAATACAATATAAGCATAAACATAAACATAATTTATAAATAAATATAGACATAAGCATAAATATTCTGGGCAAAGCCAAGAACTGGAATAAACAATAAGATCGATAACCTACATCTTTTAGATAGGCATATTTAGTAAAGTAAGCAATTTTAGCTAGAAATATAATCGGATTTTAAAGATCAGTACAAATCATGGATCTTCTTTTTCGTTAACCTCACCTGATATCACTTTACCATCTTCAATCATGTAGTCAACTTTACCTCTGATAACTTTGACAACCATATTTAAATCCTCATTTAGTATTTCATCACATTTAACGAATGATTTATCTTTTTTCCTAGATCTGTTTTTGTTTAGTAAAGGCTTCTGGTCATCTGACCACCAATGGCAAGCTATGTTCAACCGCTTACATTCAGAACATATAGGCTTTGTCTCACAACATTTTCTCTTTCTTGCACGACATGTTAGGCATCCACTTCTGGAACGTTTAGATACTTTGTGGACAGAGGACGAAACGGAGATGAGTTTGTTATTAGTGTCATCCACAGTGTTTAACAATGATTTAACTGTTGCTGTCTTAGGTGAATGTTTTGACATCGGGGTTGCTTTATGATTATGAGCCGTTGGTTCTTTAACATTTGATTCAAGTTGAGAAGATGCAATGGTTAAAGGTTTCACGGGAGGTGGTGACAATATATCAAGCGTTGAAGATGAGACACTTACATCTGACAAAGCACCAGAAGGGCTATTCACTGAACAAGTGTCATCTCTTGGGGATGAAATAACTGAAGATGGGGGAGAAGCATTATTTTTATCAGAGTACGAACGGGTCAATGGTAATGATGAAACATGATTGTAACCTGTGTTTTGTTCTAATGGTAAAATCGTTTGAGTCAATGCTGTAGTTGATGAGGAAAAAGTATTGCGTCTTCGAATCGTGGATAAAGAATGTGTGTCTGCTAAATGAGATTGAATTTTGTTGTTGTAAGAGTTCATTGGAATTGGCTCTGGTAACGTGGAGGACAATTTGGGAATCATTGGGGCTAATTGAGTTTTAACAATGGGACTCAGGCTGGAACTGGTACTAGTACTGACAATTGTGGGGTGGGAGGATGGTAGCGTTTTAAGATTATAATTGGAGTAATCGTTTACCAAATGGGATCTAGTTAATGGAGGTAGCAGCAAACTGATTTGATTTGAGTTTTGTTGTTTGTGTGAAATCAAATTTGAAATTAACCCATCTATTGTTTCTGGGGTGTTTTTGCTGGAAGCATTCGAATCATATTCAGCATCCGATGAAACTGTTGATGATGACATTACTATGGAAGCCATCAATGCTGGTGGAAACGAGAAACGGTAAACGGTAACAACAATTGATGTTAGCGTCAACTGCTAATATTGGCCTGATTTGTTGTGGGTTGTAATTAAGTATAAATTTCACTAAATATTGGTGAAAAGTGATGGTTTATATGAAAATAAAATTAAAGATCGAAAGAAAAGATGATGATATTGAAATGTTGTATATTGGATAAGTACAGCGTTCAAAAAACTGTTAATTAACTAATTTTCAATTTTCAACAACAAAACACTGGTTTGATGGTATAACTATCGGGGGTATGGCAGGAAGGGAGATGTATAGATTGAAAAAGAAAGGCTATTACAATAATGAAAGATATGGGGAAAGAAAACAAGTAGGTGGAGAGAAAAAAAGGAAAAGAAACGAAAAGAAATAAACGTTACTTTCAATCAATCAATTCAATGTACCAACTTTTTTACAATACACTAATTACTATTAAAATGAAACAATACATCTTAAAATAATGATAATGGAAAGACAGTAATAGTAATTCAACGAAAGCGCATAGTAATGTATATCGTTTGTTTAACTTAAGATTATTTTATTTAATGATTCCCCATAGTAAAGAAAATTGGAGGGAGGGTATGGGGTATAAAATTTTAATTTTATATTATTTATTAATTTTATTATTTTTATTATTATTATTATTATTATTATTATTATTATTATTATTATTATTTGTGATTACATGCAAATTATAAAGGTAGATAGAAAGGACGATTGACAAGATTACAATAGAAAAAATTCTAGCCCATAAACACACTAATTAAAATCGGTAAAGACGACCGACGCAATGCGTGGGATGGTTACCGGAGAAGAGGGGGTGTAAAAAAAAAAAAGTTGTTAATGTGAAGCGGTTGCCGTCAAAATGGATCCTTAAAAACACACAAGAGAACACACCCAAACCCAGAGATTCACATAGAACAAGAAGAGAAAAAAAAAATTTTTTTAGTGAGAGAGAGCCGCTAGGGGGCAAACTTGGAAGATGTGTGACCCACAGAGGGCGATAGAGCGATTAAATTAGAAATCATTTGAGTCACGGGGCTCGGACAAAAGATTACGGACGATGGAAGTGAAATGAAGTGGACACACTCCATTTTGGTTTTTTTTTATAAAAGTGTTGATTTCTTATTTCTTTTTAAAAGATTGGTTAAATATTTATTTGTGCTTATACGCTTGTTTGTGTGTATTTTAGTTTGGTTTATATTCTCATGTGTTTAGTATTTTATGTAGTTGATGTCACAAATGGAAAAAAAAAAAAAAAGAGGAAAACTTGTTAACATAACATTTATACAAGTAACTCGTCTAGGCTATTTTGTGTAAGAAATGTTTTTTTTGAGATTTTTCTTTTTTCTTTTTTAATCTAGCGTGCATTCGACGGAGGGTTTTTCCGAAATATTTAGCTTTATTTACCAATTTTTGTGGGGAGAGGGGTTTCCTATAAAATTATTGATGGTTAATTATGATTCAATTCAATTCATTTCCATTTCTTGGGGATTCTTATTAATTATTTTATTTTCTAATATTTCTTTCTTACATCTTCCCTTCATCCTTCATCCATTAAATATTTTGGTTTTGGTCGTACGTTTGTGTATAATACACCCGCTACTCTTTTGTATTATTTATTTCTATGTGTGTGTGTGTTTTTTTTTTTTCATTTGACTCGGTTAATGCGATCTCGGAATAGTGTTACGTTAATTCATTTCTGTGTTTTAAGTCTTTTCATTACACCTGGATATACGTGGGATAACTAGCTCATCTAGTTCTGAATTGCATTCTGATATCTTAGGAGTATTTTTCAAAATTTACTATTCATTTCCACCGGAAATCGAAACAATAATTGAATAACCATGCAAACCGCCTCTAAAAGATGAAAGGAGATACACAGAAGATAATAGATCAAGGCTCTATTACACCTAAATTTGTTCCAACAAAATTTGATCTTTATAAGAGAATAACAGCTTCAATGTCAATAGACCACAATAATTTAATTTACAATGTCTTTAAAAAAAACTATACTAGCCATACTTGACTCTAGATCGCCTTAAAGATTTGACAATAATGCTTCATTCTGGTTTACACGAATTAATCAACGAGTAATTGTAATTGTTAACAGTAATTGTTCAATGATCTCACGTAATGTACATGTATGTATGGACATGGTATGTCTAGAGTACATCTCATGTTCATATGTAGATAGGTTGTATTGGAATAATTTATTAGTATTTATAAATACTCTGATTCTTTAAAAAAAAAGGATTCAATATCAATACCACACAAACTATAAAAACTGGTGTATCAAAACGGCAACCCCGAAAGTCCGTATTTTTAAAAAAAAACATTCGAACAGCCAGAGTGCGGTGATGATCTCATAGTGCTAAAGAAAGAAAATTAATCGACGTTGGTCGATTCGTCTATTTACTATTCCGTCCAGTCGGTCGATCGGTCGATCGGTCGGTAATTTCTCTATATATTCACAACATTAATCATTATGGTTAATGAAGGTTGAATCAATCAATCAATCACAGGAAACATTAAGTGACTCATAGGATATAAAATATAGAGTATATAATCTTCAAGGTAGGGCTTAGCCAGAGTTAAATATGCAAAGAAGTATATAACCTTTCATTAAGTGTTTTGTAACGTTTCTCCAGAAACCGTAAATTCTTCTAAATTATATGTTTTTTTTACAAATTTGAAGTAAATTTACTATTAAACCACAAATCCACGAACAAAATACGTTGTTGTAGATAAGTTTTCATAAAATGATAATGGTAATAAATCCATTTGTTATATTAATTGGAGAACTTCTGGTATTTTGAATTTCCACATTAAATTAAACCAATATATATATATATATAAATAAATAAATAAAAAATACAACACCCTTGCACCGGTTACTGTGCCAACCTGCTTTTAAACAAAAGGAAACCAGTTTACTCCACCCCACAGGTACAATTCACATTTTACCAATGGTTAATTCTTTATCTGCGGTAATGTTATGTATTTTGTTTTGTGTCAATGTATCCAGACATGATATGATAAATATTTAAATGTATAGATTAGATATTTAACTATTTCTTATTACATTTATACTGTTATATACTACTTGTACCATATACTATTCGGTAAAACCAATTTTAAAGATATTTTTTTGTTGTTCCTTCTACTGAATATTACATAGTTAATCAATTGTTATCAGTTTTGATAAGGATTTGTCTTCACCCTTTTTATTGTCGCTATCTCTGATAGTGTTGTTCTTAAATACTAAACAGATGTAAGTACGGATGAGAATGATCTTCAATAAGGTTCAATTCTCGGTACTTGTGATGTAATTGACCCATCTACTTGCTGAATACGGTAATAGAGCTGTTTTATTCTATTTCTTTCTCTCTCAGAAGTAATTTTTTTTGTTGATCTAATTTCTTTCCTCCATTAGTTGGTTTCTTTTAATTTTTTTTTTCGTTTTTTCTTGTATATATATATATGTATATATAAATTATCTGAAGTGAATTGGTGTTGAACTTGCCTATATACTACTTAGTTTAACAATCAATGTAATGAAACCAACTGATAAAAGTGTTATCGATAGTCAAGTTAAGGAAGACCAGGATATCTCCAATAACAAATCAAATAACTCCACCAGTATCAGCACCACCACCTCAACAATTAAGAAGCCATATTTTAAATACAAAAGACACAGATCACAGAAGGCATGTCAAACGTGTAATAGAAGAAAAGTCAGATGTGATGTCACTTCGAAGAATTATCCAACAGAGAAATGTACAAATTGTGAAGAATTTGGTGTTGAATGTATAGTGTTAGAACGGAGAAAAAAAAGACCGAAATCAGTCATTGAAGCTGAAAAGGAAATGATGCAATTAAAACGTCAAAAGAGGAAACTTCAACGGCTAAAAGATCAGCATGATATCAACAGTGATGATGTGAACTCCAATGATGGATCTGCTGTTGACCTTGAAAAAGGTCCAACTGTAGGGAAGTCAAAACCATCACGATCACCATCCACAACAACAAAGTCAACGACAACAGAAGCAACCGACCCATTTGTGAAACTAAACGGTGATGAAATTATCCTAGATCATGAACTGTTACTATCACATGAAGTGGAACCGGCAAAAGTGGCATTGTTCATGCATGTGCTAACGTCTCATTTTGGTTTAAGAATGGCAATCAATGATTATTTCAAACGCAAGGAGAAAATCACCATAGCTAATCTAGTGACAAAGGAATGTATCATCATTCTCCGATTAGCTGGTTGTTTCATTCTACCCAGTGAATCCAATTGCCGAAAATACATTGAGTCCTATTTCAGTTCATTTCATTTACTTTATCCATGCCTCTCCAAGCGTCAATTTTTACAAGACTTCCAAGATTTGAGAAACCCTCCAAGTTTATTAATGTTACGTTCCATGCTCTACATTGGTTGTAGAATGCTAGCAAAGACGCCGGATGAATTCGATGAGGCTAGAATGTTACACGAAAAGGCTAGATTGATTGCCAATTCAGATGTGGAACCAAATGGCATATACCTTGTGATGTCATTGTTTATGTTAGGTGCAACGCCAATTGTTCAACCATCTTTGAAAACAGTGGAAGATCACCTTAGTGTAACCATTAGAACTGCATGCATGTTTGGCATGCAAAAGGATCCAGATTCCAATCCTCGTTTAACACCTCATGAAAAGAGAACGTACAAAAGAATATTCTGGGTGTTGATGATCCGTGATAGGGCATTTGCCTTAAGTTATTCTAAGAATTACAACTTTGATAGATCTATTTGTACAGTTGGTGGATTGAAACCGGAAGATCTGGATGACACTGAACTTCCTGATCGTAAACTGACCTTTGATACATATTTACTTGCCACTAGATTCGGTAAAATGATGGATAAAATCACTGTGCTCCAGAAAAAGGCAAATTCAGCAGTTGTGAAGCATTTACCATTCATCGATTACATCAATCAAATGAATTCATTGATCAAACAATTTGAAAATTCATTACACCCAGAATTCACAGATCCAAGTGGGTCCATTGCTAGTTTAATGATCCATTTTTACCTTTACTCATTGAATATGTTTGTGCAAAGAATTAATTTGTTCAGGGTCCATGCACTTGTGGATAGAACTATGAGATCAGAGGAACTGACACCAGCTACAATGCATTACTTAAATAACACCACTTTTAACACGGCACAATGTTGGGAATCGATGATTGAAACTACAGAAAAAAGTGCAAATGTCATTTGTTCATCATTATTAGTTTTTAAACACTATCTTCCATACGCTCAAAATTTATTGTTTTCTGTGTTTCAACTGGCCTTATCTATAGTTCCTATGTGTCTACATTCTAACCCTAAGACTAGAGCGACATCTAGACGTGATTTGGAACGAATCATGCCTGTGTTAGACCAACTACAAGACACCATATCTTGGCAGATAAATGATGCTTGTTATCATAGTTTGAAAGAAATTCTGATAAATGAGGAAAAATTGATCCAATGTGCTAGAGTGGCTGTTAATTGTAAAAGTTTAGAACAATTGATCACTCATGCTGAAATCATTCCATCATTGAAGAATTTTGTCATCAAGCAAGTACCACCGTTTATACCTCCCATGCTTAACATACCAGCAACTATGAGACCCGAGAACCAACCGTTGTCGTCACATGATCCATTGACCGGTTTACCAATTAGCCAATTGGGTATCATCCATGATAATAATAAAGTAGATGGTAAACCATTGAGTGCAATTGAAACCGGAAACCAATTTCCATCAAGCATCAATAACAGTGAACGTCCAACTGCTCCAGATATACCTACATATTTACAAAATGACGGTGTAATGAACCATGATGATAATTTTACGGAAAATGATTTGATGTTGGAAACAGACCCTGTGATGAACTTTTCGTCTATGAGAGACAAAGTTGATGTTCAAATTGGTAGTATTAAATCAATTGAAAGTTATGCGTCTGAGATTGTCAATGAGATAGATGGATTGAATGGGTTTTCAACACTTCCCTTCCCGGTGACATTACCTCCACCACCTGAGACTCTAGAATCTAGACCTGATGTGTTCTTCAATGGTCATGCAACCAGGATAATGAATTTGAACGCAGTACATCAAACCGGAGGATACACACAACCACATGTATATAATGAATCTCGACCTTTGAACAATATCGGATTACCTTCCGTCATTGGAATGCATCCACCACCGCCACCGCCACCTACTATTATGAATTATAACATAAAATCGGCGGCTCAGGGACCAGCACAGCTGTACCCGTATCATTCAAACGAGAATGAAATGTATATCTACAACACTAATATTGTTCCACAACCACCATCATCAACATCACAGCAACAACAACAACAACAACAACATGCTGTCTATCATCAAAATCAGAATCACCAAAATCAACATACACAAGGTCCACATACAAATCTAATGGCTCCTGCATTGAGTGTGCCAATTGTTAATTCAAGTGTATTGCCTCCTAATTCTCAACAAGATGTTGGAGGAAGTAACGATAAGACAGACGTGTTTTATAGTAATAATCAACAACAGCAGCAACAACAGCAAGCACTCCCATCACAACCACAGGCACCACCGTTAAATCAAAACATGTATACTAACACATGAGATACTTTGTAAGCTTGATAACTTTTCTTAGCTATTTTATTTCACTCTTTATATATTTATATGTATAAAAATATACGTGTACCTATATCAAAATTCACCATACTTTTTAATTGAATTATATAATTACTGTAATCAACTTACTTTTAATTTTACTAATATTAATATTCTAACAGGTGATTAGTAAATTAATTTGGGCATTTACTGAACCATTCTGAATGATATTGTTTATTGTTATTACCGTTGTCTACACAATAGATTTACACTCTTTTTGGTGCCAGCCAACTGTAATTAACTGAAAGGTAATTGAAAGTAAATAATTGTTCCGAGCGAATAACAGCAAATAAAAAAAGCCTGTGGGAGGGGTTGTAAGGAAGAATGGATGTAAAGGGAGGGAGGGAGATGACGCCATAAATTTAACTGCCGATGGTTCAATTATTTAGCCCATGGTTCAATAATTTTATTTTATGTATTTGGTTGGGTATTTAAGTACCTTGTTGAATTTACAATGTAAATAGGATCATTCAGTGGGTTTACATACCATATAGACCATCATACATCGATATATTTATACAGGGAACACCCACTGATCAGGAGACAAGAGAACGAAGGAAAAACAACAAAGGCGACAACGTACACATTTCCAGAAAACAATGAACGAGTCACATGATTCACCTGAATCATCTCAGATGAGCCATTCATCAACAGATGTTAAACACTCACCACAAGATCAATCTCAATCACCACCATCGTCATCTTCAAAGTTCTTTAGATACACCAGAAGCAGATCGCGTAGAGCGTGTCAAACATGCAATAAGAGAAAGGTTAGATGTGATGTTATCAATAAGGATTATCCAAGAGAGAAATGTACTAACTGTGAAGAATTTGGAGTTGAATGTGTGTTGGTTCAACGACGGAAAAAGAGAACTAAGGCACAGATAGCTGCCGATAACAAACTACTGGAACAACAGGGGAAATTGGAACCATCAATGAAGAAAGCAGTGAAGGATAAATTTATGAAAATGACAAATTGTCCAAGCTATGTTCAATACCCTGATCCATTTACCAAGTTGAAAGGTGATGAACTGTTTATTGATCCTGAGACGATTTTTTCAAGAGAAGTTGACACTTTCAAATACCATCAATTCTACAAGGTGTTGACATCTCATTATGGATTGAAGTTATTGATCAGAGATTACTACGCAAACAAGGGGAAAATCATTGTTAGAGACTTGGTGTCAGATGAGAAGATTAAAGTTTTAACCATCTGTGGGTGTTTCATATTACCCAATGAAAAGGATTGCTGGAGGTTCATAGAGGGATTTTTCCAAAGTTACAATTTAATTTACCCATGTTTGTCTAAAAAGGATTTCTACGAAGACTTTAAAGATTTAAGAAACCCACCAAGTATCGTGTTGTTGATGGCTATTCTATTCGGAGGTTGCAGGTTCTTAGCACAGACACCCGAGGAATTGAAAATCACATCTATGTTAAGTGAAAAAGCTCGATTGTTATGTTCGTCTAACATGGAAACGAACGGTATTTACTTGGTTTTGAGTAATTTGATCTTGGAGACTGAAATTGGTGTCAGATCGTCCATCGGTACTTTGGAGGACAAGTTAGCTAGAACCATTAAGTTATCGAACACGTATGGTATGAACAAGGATAGCAGTACTGTGGAGTTTTTATCAGACAAAGAGAAACGGATTTACAAGAAATTGTTTTGGGTGTTAATTATTAAGGATAGATTATTTGCATTGACTTTTTCCAAGAATTTTAATTATGAAAGTGCTGCATGTAATGTGCCAATGATCACCAAAGATGACCTTTCGGATTTAGGTGATGAATTCACAGAGAAGTATGTGTTTGAACATTTTACAATTGCTATAAAATTTCAAAAATTAATTGATGAAATCACTAGGATTCAGAAAAGTGCCAATGTTGATTCCCAATTGGGGAAGCCAACGATGCGTTACATACAAAAAATATCAAAATTACAAGAGGATTATTACAATGGATTAAGCGAATATTCAAGAAATCCTACCTGTTCTTTATCAAGTTTCATGGTTAATGTGTATATTTCTGCTCTTGACATTTACATACAAAGAGTGAACATTTTCCGAGCCCACTTTGCCATTGCCAAAAGTTTCAGTAAGATACCGGGAGATAAATCGTACACAAAGGTTAACATTGCAGATTTAAATATTTCATCAGCATGGACCAGTATAATTTATTCGATTCATAGGATGTCCACATTAATTGAATCCTCATTGTTATCATTTAAGAAATTTATGCCATTTATTCAAAACTCGTTGTTTTTAATTTATCAAACCATGGTTGGGTTGTTACCGTTTTTATTATATAAGGACGAGAATGTGCGAAGTACCTTATTTGGGGATTTATTGAAGGTGATGTCGATTTTGAAGGAAATTCAAAACGAGGTGTCATGGGAGATGATTGATGCTTGCTATTATGTGTTGGAGAAGACCATTGGAGACACTGACAAGATGGTTGATCTATGTAGAGTGTCTATCAACGCCAAATACGTTGAAGAAGCTCTTGGGCAAAGAGCTAGTTTGGACCCAGAATACTTTGACGCCTTAGCCGAGAATTTATGTCCATTTGTGGCACCGTTGTTTAGGTATTGTCCTACCACAAGGGGTAATGTTGGCGGTGTTGACGGCGGAGATGGTCAACCACACACAGAATCTCCAGATGATTTGGCCAAGATATTTGATTCTATGAAGAATGTGTTTGATGTTGAAATTGGTAACATGAAGCCAATTGATACGTATTCATCAAACGATGACGCCACCAGCAGTGTTAGTATACCGTCTTTGAGTGATTTAACTGAAGTTGTTGATTCTGCTGGCAATGGTAAGGGTGTAAATAATCCTCAAGATTCAAGCGACAGTGTTCATATGGTGAGAGTGCCACCACCGATTCCTGGATCGGTGTCTATTCAATCGTATTTTTCGTCACCTCTGTTGCCTCCACCGAGTAGTAGTCGGTTCAAGAAAAGCAAACCACTGTTGCAATTCCAGGCATTGACCAACAATTATCCAACATACCCAGATTCTAATTTAATAACGAACACCACAAACGTTCTCCCTCAACCAACTGGGATAGGTGTGTCACCTAATTCATCAGTGTACCCTTGGAATTTCTTCGATGCTTCATGTATTCCATCTATGCCATTGTCAACAGATAGTGCATTTTATTCACAACAACTAACACCTCAAAAACAACCAACTCAACCTCATCCTAATCCTCACCCTCATACTCAACCCCAACAACCACATCCACCAAATGGATATCCACATTATTAAGAACTCTTAATAATATTAAATGTTTTACACTATTTATACCATTTATACCGTTATATATTCATATACAATCACACATGTGGAGTATCCATCCGATCGCTATTTAAAAAAAGTCATATGTTTTTCTACTATTGTTTTTGTACTATTGTTGTTTTTCATAAACTTGTAACTATTGGGTTAAATTCATTATGTAAGTGAACGTGTGTGTTCCGTTATTTACCGTTAGGATAGCCTACATATCTGTCAACACCTGTACACGGACCTACGTAATCTATACGGGACATCTATACTCTCTACTGTAGAAAACCGAAACATTGATAACCCATACTCCCATAATCCATCAATCGGTAGTTAGTTAGTTTGATTATTTGATTAGTTATTTCTTGCGTTTTGTGGGCCTTTTCTTTGTTTCTTTTTTTTTTCTCGTCGTTTTTTTTTCCAGCGGCAAATTTCTTTTTTTTTTACCATTTTGTATGGGTCTCTCTTGTCTTTTCTTTTCAACTTACATAACGGTGTTCACGTTAAATATTAATAGAAAACGGAATTATATAGATCTCTTTTTCAAGGAATTTCATTTTAATCTGAATTGATTTGGAAGATTAAAGATATATTTCAAAAGTAAATCAATCAATTGATATTAAATTTATATAGACACATATAGTACATAAAAGGGACATATATACACAGAAACTTTTTTGTGATCCACAGGCATACATTATACATACATACATATACATAGACATCACATACAGATACAGATATAGATTACACTACACTAATAGACAAAATGGCTAACGAATCCAGTAGTAATACAGATACCCAAATAATAGATCACCAAGAACATGATTCTAGTTCAACAATCAATCGTCCCACTAACGGTAGTGGTGATGTCGCATCACCCATTGAAACGAAATCAACTGATCATATGCATCAACATCAACAACAACAACAACAACAAGCGAAAACTAAAAAATTCAACAGAGGGAGATCATCAAGAGCTTGTGTCACCTGTAACAAGAGAAAAGTCAGATGTGATGTGATACGGAAGAATTACCCGTACGAAAAATGTACCAATTGTTACGAGTTTGGAGTGGAATGTATATTAACTGAGAGGAAGAAGAAAACAGGACCAAATTCAAACACCAAATCCGGCAAGACACCATCAGATGGTGTTAATAAAAAGCCACGGAAACAAAAGCTAAAGAACATTATTCAGACCACTGTGGAATCAACTATATTAAACGATGCCTCGACACGCACACAAAGTGATGGGGACAGCAATAATGGAAACTCACAAACAAAGCAACATGGACACTCACATGATACCGGTAATGAACCTATCTCCAACAGTTCCATCATAATACATGAACCTCAGAACGTGATCCGATTGGATCCTAATGTGGTTATTCAAAACAGATTCGATAAAACCATCTTCAGACAGTACTTCACCAACATCACACCATCATTCTTTATGAAGATAGCTGTTGATCGGTACATGAAATACGATGATGGATTCAACGACAATGATTTGAAATTGAGCTCTACCACAATTGATTCATTACTGTCCAATGGCGTGTTTATTCTACCCTCGAAGGAAATCTGCAACGAGTACATTAAACTGTTCTTTGAACATTACAATCAAATGTACTATTCTGTCCATAGAGAAACCTTCGAAAACGAATACCAGGACATTACCAATCCACCATCATTGTTACTGCTAAGATCAATGCTATTCATCGGTTCTAGAATCTACAAATCTTTGAACAAAGATGATCCAAATGCTAGAAAGCAGGATCCAACGGTAGACTCCCCAGATATTTTGTTCCACAGAGCTAAACTCCTATACACATCAGAGTTGGAAACTCGGCCAATCCCGTTGGTGCAAAGCTTAATAATGTTGAGTTTTGAAACATCGACCTACATTTCATTGGTCGATAGATGTTCCATGACGGACGTGGCGATCTCTATTTCCCACACCTTTTGCATGCATTTGGATCAAACTGACAATCCAAATTTGACAGATTACGAAAAGACAATGTATAAGGTATTATTCTGGTTGCTCTTTGTCCTTGATACCTTGCTGTCATTATCGTTCAGTAGAAATTATCAAATTAATATCAAGGATTGTACTGTGGCTATGATGACCAGAGAGAAAATGATATCATTGATCGCCGACACCGATCCAACTCCTGAAATCACAGTTGATTATTACTTTAGTTTTATCACATATTGCCAATTAGTCGGTGAAGTGACCGAACAACAAAAATTAGCCAGTAAATTGTTAATGAAGGGTACACCATGCCATCAAGTCATATCCCACATTGAAAATTTAATTTCAAGTTGGTACCATGCGTTGCCAGAGTCGTTGCTATCTGAGGAAAAATCAGGAAGACGATACCATGTTTTGTACTTCTACCAATGCCATCTAAAATTTTGTGTGTACCAATCTTATTTGAGTCTTAGAGGGTTGGTGGTGAGAAAAATGGTTAGTACCAAATCATATGCCATCAGAACTGCATTGACTAATTTTGACAAGGATTATTACTATGATTTGTGCTTTGATCTAGCACATGAAATTGTCAATTACAGTTATCGGTTCTTGGAATATGGAGTGATGATTCAGTTTATAGTGCATTCGGTTCAAATGATCGTTTATACCACTATGAGTATTATGCCGTACGTTTACCACAAATATGAACATGTCAGAAAGCAAGCTGTCATTGATATTGAAAGAATTCGTTTGTTCTTGGGCAAGATTAAAGAGCTGGATCTCAACTTGTCTGGTACATTAGATATTGCTGCTGCATTCTATTGTTTTGACACAATCTGTACCAGTGAAGAGAAATCCTTGTCTTTGATCAGGGAGGTGTTACAATCAGTGACGTATGAGTATACTTTACAATTAGACATCAAGGACATGGGATCTGATGCACCATTTGATGATTCCATAAAAGATATGTTAATGACAGAGATGGGGCCATTCTTGTCTCCTGTGTTTGATACTCAATCAACGTATAAAGAACTTGATGAATTTAATAATTCTGAGATTTTTGATGACACCAAAACTTTCAGAGAAGTGTCTAAAGTATTTTTCATGCAATTTGGTACTACAAAACCTATTGTGGAACCACCGATTCAATACAATAAGTTTTTACCACAGGTTGCACTGGAACCTCCGATGAATGAAGATCCACAATTCACAATGATGAATGGTACTGGATATCTGAATAGTGGTATTGGTGGAACAGTTGGTACTAATAGTGCTGGTAATTTCGCTGGATCTGGTGGGGTCAGTAATGGGAACGTTAAAATCCAAGGTATCAATTTAAATGGTGGGGTTAATTCCCGTTTGACGTCAAACACTAATCTCAGTCATACGATATATGATGGTTCGAGCACCAACAACACTTTCTATAATCAACAAAGTTACAGACATTCTGTTGCCAGTAATTCTTCATCATTGGTTGGTCGATCTCAAAGTATTGGTGGAGGTCATGGAAACTATACAATGTCTCATTCTCATGGCCAAAGACAACAAGGGTTTCAACCCTATCAGATGAATGGGCTTACAAACCTTGAAAAGGCACCTATTGGAACCCCTCCCACGGTTCCATCTTCTTCCACATCCTTAGTTGCTCCACCTCCTCCTGCATCTGTATCTGATTTATCGTTACAACAAGAGTACCCGGGGACTTCAGATGTCAACAGAAATCAACAACCACCGTACCATCAGTCACAACAGCAACCACAGCAACAACATTACCAATACCAACAACAACCATACTATGCCTCGTATCTTCCAAATGGTACTAATGGTACTAATGATTTCTTTTCATCTTCTTCTCAAGGAATGAATGGTGTTTCCATCTCTCAACAACCACAAAACAGAATGGTTCAACAACAGCAATCCCAACCACATCCGCTGCTTCCGTACCAACCACATCTAGTACAACAACAACAGCAGCAGCAGCATAATACTGCTCAAAGCGGTGGTTACTTACAATACCCTTCAACACAATTTCAACAACAGCAGCTTCCCGATCAATGAAGTCCGTTCATCCCCATCGCATCAAACGGATTTTTTAAGAACCGGGGAATCGGATTTTAACACAGCCTCAAAGTCGGCTTTTTCCCCTGTGCGCTGTTTTGCGCTGTTTTCTAGAATTTTTTTAAATTTAATTCTTGTTTGGATTTGCCACTCGAATGAGATGACATTGCACCATTTGTATAAATAGCTTGACCTTTTTCCGTTTTTACATAATTTCCTTCAGGTTTTCAGTATTATATAGTATATAAATTATATATATAGTCCCTATTGATTCAATTATTAACAAGATTTAGTATATCGTGTGTTTAATTTATTTTATTCTTATAATCTGACACAATTATTGAAGACAAATACACAATGGGTATTTTTAATCCAACCACCGATAAAGATTCTAATCCAAAACAAGAATCCACAGTTGCAACATCAATAGGTACCAATGTCGAAAATTCCAATGGACCAGATGTTTCTCTTGACTCATTGATTTCTTCTGCTAATAACATTGCAAGTGCAATTTCCAATATTCCTGATATGGTTAGTGATTTAAAGTCAACGTGGGGTACCGAAGAGGATGAATTTGATGGATCAACAAAGTCTGGTTTCCCTCCATTACCTGGAAAATTCTTTGATGATTCTTTTTTCTTCAATGGATTACCATTACAAAGATTATTTGGTAATGGTGTTCAGTCCAAGGTGTCAAGGGACGGTATTGTCGCTTATCCAAACCCAACTCCAGCATTGTATGAGAAATGTAAGGACATCAATGGTTTGTCTGTTTGGGATCAAAAGGGACTTTGGCATTGTTTGTTTCCAAAAAGTACTTTACCTGCTGAATCAAAGGCATTGAGTAAGGAAGACATTGAAGGCGATGTTGAACATAAATTTGGTTACTATTTCGAAAACTTGAATGACTTCTTAGGTTGGCAAGCTAATATGAACAAATTGGCCAAGGCAAAGAGAGAAGCTGAATGGCAAAAGTTCAGAGATGACCAACGAGCTAAATGGGAAAATTCTCAAGTTGGTAAAGTGGCCAATAACACAGATGCAGACATATATGGTACCACTGGATCACCTGACTTGACTGATGTTAACGATAAGAAACTGTACAGCACTAGGTCATCTTCAAGAATTAATATCAGAACGTTGGATAATGGTGATTTAGAGAAAACCACTGTTACCAAGACTAGTTATCAAGATGGTTCTAAGGAGTTTTCCGAAATTAAAGAAATTATTGATCATAATTCTGGTATGTCTAGAGTTGTTGATGAAAAAACGACAAACAGACCACCTAGAAGAGGTTGGTTTTGGAGAGGTGATGGTTGTGATAAAAAATAAATGATCATGCCTTTCCCATTTATGCCTTTTGTTTCATGAATGAAGTTGATCTTCGTAGTTTACTGGTTCCATCTTGGGGGTGGAGTGAAGTTTTTAGTTGTTCGTTTTTGTTTTTGAACTTATATTATTTATTTATTATACATGTACATATCTTAATCAAATAATACCTTTTTTATCACCCAAATGCCACCATATTACAATATGTTATTACCAACTCATCGCCTATTTTAAATAATTCAAATAAATTTCCTAATTCATCATCCGGATTAGGTACAATGGAGTTTCCTATATAACAATATACTTTATTTATTTGCAATTTTTTTAGTAAAAATGTTGTAATGGACACAAATTTTGAATTTCTAGATATTTTAAAGACCGGTTGTTTCAGCTGAGGTATAGATCCAATAGGTTTGAATCTGACAGTAATCTTTTTATTTTTAGATAGACTATCCGACGCTGTCAATAATGAACTCGTAGTTCGACTAGACAATCTGGTGAGTACTTTCGACTGGGTCAATGTGATCTTTGACTTAGACAATGTTGCACCAATGGTGTCACGATAGTTCATTGGATTGTCCTGTTTTGTTTCCGCTTGTCGTTGTTGTTGTTCTGATTCAACATCTTCCTTAATCGTCGTCTGTTTGGCTGTGTTTGGTTTTGTGACAGAGGCAATTTGAACATTTAACTGGGACAATGACGCCGATAGTTTTTCAATTCTGTCCTTTGCATCATCGGTTTGATTCATTTCCTGTAATATAGTGTTAATGCTTGTTGTGTTTTTTTTGCTACTGCGTTACACTGGTTAAGTAAATGTTTCTTTTAGGTGTCTATTGATAAGAGGATTTACATACAGTACACACCTACAATTGTTCGTGTTTGGGTTACCCGCCCGCGGCACCAAGTTATTTTTTTTTTCGTCTGTCTCTCTCTCTGTCCTGGAAATTTCTTCACACAAAAAGGTAAAGGTGAACATGGATTCAAAACAATTAATTTGAACATTGCAACTATGTTGAGTACTACATTAATCAAATAATCATTAAATTAATAGTCTAACTGGTACTGTTAGAAAAAAAGGTATGTGGAGTTTTTTAGTGTTCTCATTTTTACACAGGTGATTACAAAACTTTTATTATTATTACTATCAACTAACACAAATATATAAATATATATTATATATATCTATGACCGATTAATTCAGACAATTTCTTAGACATGTCTACTCCTAAACAAGATGCCACTTCATTGTTGGCACAATTATCAATAGATGGTGATAAAAAACAAGAACAAAAGACGATAAAGAAAGAACCGATTACAACTGATACAACTGCAAAGACTATTCCAACTGGCCCAGCTAAAAAGGCCGCTGAGACAGAATCAGAAACTAAACCAGAGACAAAGAAAGACACCAATGAAACAAAGGAATCTGCGGAAAAGGATGAACCACAATCAAATTTAGTTCAATCATCTTATGAAGTTAAAGTTAAATTGGCTGACATTCAAGCTGATCCAAACTCTCCATTGTTCTCTGCTAAATCATTTGAAGAATTAGGTTTATCACCAGAATTATTAAAGGGTCTATATGCTATGAAATTCTCTAAACCATCCAAGATTCAAGAAAAAGCCTTGCCATTGTTATTGTCAAATCCTCCAAGAAATATGATTGGTCAATCTCAATCTGGAACTGGTAAAACTGCTGCTTTTTCATTGACAATGCTTTCCAGAGTTGATGAAAACAATCCAGACCTACAAGCAATTTGTTTAGCACCTGCTAGAGAATTGGCTAGACAAACATACGATGTTGTGGTGGAGATGGGTAAATACACAAAGGTGAAAACGCAGTTAGTTGTTCCAGGTATCTTGGACAGAAATCAAACCGTCAATGCACAAATTGCCGTTGGTACCCCAGGTATAGTTTTAGACTTTGCAAAAAGAAAGAAATTAAACTTGAAGAATGTCAAAGTGTTTGTCCTTGATGAAGCTGATAATATGTTAGATCAACAAGGTTTAGGTGACCAATGTGTGAGAGCAAAAAGACTGTTACCAAAGGATGCACAATTAGTTCTTTTCTCTGCTACTTTTCCAGATGATGTTAGAGCATATGCTGAGAAATTTGTTCCTGAAGCAAACACACTAGAATTAAAACACGAAGAATTAAACGTTGATGCTATTAAACAATTATACATGGATTGTTCTTCAGAGGATCATAAATTTGAATGCCTATGTGAATTGTATGGGTTACTTACGATTGCATCATCAATTATCTTTGTTGCAACTAAGGGAACAGCGGATAAGTTGTATGGAAAGATGAAGAAGGAGGGGCACCAAGTCTCCATTTTGCATGGTGATTTAGATACAAATACAAGAGATAGATTAATCGATGATTTCAGAGAGGGAAGATCTAAGGTGTTAATCACCACCAATGTGTTAGCAAGAGGTATAGATATTCCATCTGTTTCTATGGTTGTCAATTACGATATGCCATTCGACAGAAATGGTAACCCTGATCCTTCAACGTATTTGCATAGAATTGGTAGAACTGGTAGATTCGGTAGAACTGGTGTTTCTATCTCTTTCATCCACAATAAAAAATCATACGAATGTTTAGAATCTATCAGACATTATTTCGGTGATATTGAAATGACTAGAGTTCCTACTGATGACTGGGATGAAGTGGAAGAAATTGTCAAAAAGGTTATCAAATGATTTCACCATCAGTCCTATCATTATCCCTATCGTAAATGTGTAAATACATATTCTATATAGTTTCTAATATTATCAAATTGTGATCTTTTTTTCTTTTTTTTCTTTCATTTTTTATAATTGGTAAAACAGAAGACTGTTACAGATCGCAAGTCATTGACTATAATTTTGTTTGATTTGGACAATATTGATCCAGATGATTGAGTTGTTCCAATTTCATTTGAAACAGTAATGATGATTGGTAACACACATACATTCAGGGCTGTTTTTGACTCAATGGTGTATAAGTTGGGGACGGACCTTCGAGAGGATTCTCTTCATGACCGACAGGAAAAATTCAGAGGGTATTTTATGCAATTGAAAAGACAAGATGAGAGATCTATATTCATTCCATATAACATGTGTGGCTCTAAAACGAAAAGACAGACGAAGAATTACAGGCCAAATAACAAAGGTACTATCACTAATTCAGAGAAGTTTTACACCGTTTGAATTTTCAAGCTCTGAATCAATTTCAGCAGAGAAATTGCAGAAAGATGTTGTAATTAAGAGTTTGGTTATATACCTGTTGATCTCTTGGGAAGATGCCGAAAGATGTTTCGATCAATTTCAGGTAGAGATACTAGCCTATAAGAAGATCATGAAATATAACGAGACACGTCCAGATAAATGTATTCATGTTCCAAAGTTTTACGGTTGTGGAGAGTTTTCAATTGATGCAGAAAATGAAAAGAGAGATCATATAGGAATCAGGGGCCCTTATATGATGTTGGAGTATTTGGATCTACCTAAAACAGGATGTCTTCTCTCTAAAGAAGAAGAAAACGGTAGTATTACCGAGTTGATAAAATTGGCAGGTATCATCTTAAAGTCTTTCCAACTAAATAATTCACCAATTCTATTGTACGATAAAGAAAATAAGAATATGTAGTTTGTTAACATTCAGGAGGCTCGGTTTTATAAGGAATGTGCTGGCTTTCGAAGAAGCAACTATTGGAAAAAAGTTTACATAACATTAGGAAACACTTTTTCATTTGAAGCTCAGAAAAGTGGGTAGTTAGATATATAGTTTGTTTGTTTTTTTAATTGTGTTTTTTACTTGAGGTTGTATTAACTACAATAATTAATTTGAATCCTTCATGACAATAAAAGTAACAATTCACAACAAGCCAGTCAGCTACCATGAACTTTCGGTAATGGTTATGTAGCCCGCTTGCACGCGCATTTTTTTTTTCTTTTTTGTTTACACGTTAAAATGGATTTAAAAGTAAACACGGTTGTTCTTGATGATGCCATCAACCGTTTTGAATCTAGGTGGATGGATATATTGAAATGAATTACCCAGAAAGCCAAATACAACTGCAACTAATAAAATGCCAGGAGAGATCATAACACTGCAGGCTGGGCAATGTGGTAACCAGATTGGTGAACAATTCTGGTCTCAAATCTGCTCAGAACATGGAATATCAAACAATGGAACATTGGACACGGAGTTTTATCAGGATAATAAAATTGACAAGGATGATTATCCAGACGTGTTTCTCCAGAGGTTAGATAACAATAAATTCACACCAAGGGCCATATTGATTGATATGGAACCAAGAGTGATTAACGGTATCACCAATAGAAACCAGAATTTGTTCAATCCTAAAAACATTTACATTTCATCAGATGGTGGAGGTGCTGGTAACAAATGGGCTGAGGGTTACACACATGCATCAAAACACAAGGAGGAGATTTTAGATATGATTAATAGAGAAATAGATAACTGTGACTCATTTGAGGGATTTCAATTAATCCATTCTGTGGCTGGTGGTACTGGATCAGGGTTTGGTTCTTTTCTGTTGGAATTACTATGTGATAATTTCAGAAAGAAATTAATTCAAACGTATTCAGTGTTTGGTGCATCGGAAGTGGTGGTGCAACCGTATAATACAGTGTTGACGTTGAAAAGATTGATTCAAAATTCAGATGCTAATGTGGTGTTTGATAATAATTCGTTGTTGTCCATTGCGTCGGCAAATTTGAAATTATCCTCACCGTCTTACAGTGACACAAATAGATTGATATCCACTGTGATGTCTGCTGCTACTAATACATTACGATTCCCAGGGTATTCATACAATTCTTTGACATCCATTTTTTCCACTTTGATACCTACACCTGATTTGCATTTTTTGGTGCCAAGTTACACACCTTTTTTATCAGATTATGTGTCAAATAACGCCAGGGAAATCAGACGATCAAATGCTCATGATGTCATCTTAGAGTTATTAGATAAGAACCTACGAATGTGCACCTCAAGTGACAGTGGATTGACTTTGTCTGTGTTGGATATATTAATTGGAGATTTGGATCAAAGCGAAGTGCAAAAAGCATTAATCAAGGCAAGAACTAGAATAAACCCTGTACCTTGGAGTTCATCGACTATTCATTTTGCACCAGGTTCCAAATCACCATACATATCTGCTAAATCGGGATCGGCGAATCAAGTCAGTGGATTGATGCTGTCTAATTCCACATCAGTGAATAAATTATTTAAAAAAATAACCTCTGAATACGATCAATTGATGAGCCGTAGTGCGTTCTTGAATAACTATGTGAACCATTCGGATTATGAAACTGAATTCGGTGATATAATGGAAGAGTTTAACGAAAGTAGAGAAGTGCTGAGAAACCTTATTAGTGAGTATACCAATTCGGAGAGTCAAGAGTATTTGGAAGAAACTGATGATGAAGATTATGATGTTGAAGATGTTAGAGGACATCAAGGTGATCTGGAACTTCAATGAACAACGTCTTTACTCAATATTTCACGACCTCTTTTATTATTTTATTTCTTGTTGTATATTCATTTGTTGTATATTAGATGTCTATTAATGACTAATTCCCCCTATCCTCTTCTCTATTAAAATGTTGTACATCAATAATAATAGTAACATAAAAAAATATTTTTAAGTCAAAATTGAGATCTCGCAGAATCTGAGTCATCTATTCACTTAAAGCAAATTTTCTCATTCTTAAACTGTTTTAACTCCTGTTTTCTTCATTAAAACACTATCTAGTTAATAATCACAATTAAAGGGAACAAAAGAGAAATATAAATCAACTAGTGTTCTGATACAATCAAGATGTCAGTAAAACCAGCAAACACATCGGTGGCCTTTGGAGATCTGTATGTACGTCATTTACAAACAGATGTCTTGAAAAGTCTAGAATTAATGTACTTTGATTCATTGACATTTGAGGAAAAATCGGAGGAACAATACTTATCACAAGCACCAATAACACAACCACAAGTACCACTATATATCACACAGGAACATGTGGTGCCAAAGCCAAAATCAAATAAATCAGAGGAGAAACTGGATGATTTCGAAAGATACAACAGAAAAAGAATCTCAAGTGGATCCACTCCCTTGACAGAGGAAGAATTTGAAAAGGCCATGGATACTTTGAGTATATCAGGATCAGATCTATCGTCTTCAGAAGAGGAAGACGACGTTGATGATTTCTACAAAAGGGACACTGTATTAGAGGCAATCTCTGAGGATGACACGATGGAGTCATCCATCAGCTTTTTAAACACGAGGTCGCCGTTCATACTGTTCAGATCCAAGCTTTTACCAGGTGATAAATGTTTTGCCATGTATAAAACTACTTTGGAAGCTAATTTGCCAGATGCCAACCCATTGGATTATATAACAAAACTCAATGATCCTGCAAATGTGTCACAACTGTCGAATCAAATGTCAGCATTGTTTATGATCGGTGGTGGTCACTTCGCTGGTGCCATCATCTCCCATAAACCGGTTATCACTAAGGGGAATCAAGGTACTCCTCAAGAGCTTCAATTGCAATCTGTAAAACTAATTGAACATAAAACGTACCATAGATACACAACTAGAAGAAAGCAAGGTGGTTCTCAAAGTGCCATGGATAACGCAAAGGGAAAGGCTAATTCTGCTGGTTCGAACTTAAGACGATACAATGAACAAGCATTACAACAGGATGTCAGGGAATTGTTGGAATCCTGGAAAGATTACTTGGATAAATGTGAAAATATATTTATAAAGGCCAGTGGTGCTACAAGCCACAAGACATTGGTTGGATACCAAGGGGCACCAATTGGCAGTGGTGATAAGAGAGTAAAGATTTTCCCTTTCACTACAAAACGTCCAACTACTTCTGAACTTAAAAGGGCATGGATTGAGTTAAACTACTTGAAGATTCAAAGTATACCCAAATCAAATAAGTCAAGCATTGAAAAGATTGCAAGACAAAAGGAATTACTTGAAAAATCGAAAAGACAACCTACACCAACCACATCCACAACTTCTAAGTCAAACACAGGTGGAAAAACACAAGAATTAATTACATTACTGAAGAAATCAAAAGCTCCAGCTCTTGTAGCATTCATCAAAAAGAACAAAATTGATGTCAATGAAACTCTCGGGACATCATCCGAGTATCAAAACACACCCACTTTATTGCATTACGCATCCCATAATGGTTTACATCACATGGTTCAAATATTACTGAATAACTTGAAGGCTGATCCAACTATAAAGAATAGACATGGTAAGGTTGCTGCTGATCTTGCGCATGATCAAGATACAGTGTATGCATTTGAGATTGCTAGAAGTAACTTGGGTGAAGAATATTGTAATTGGACCGCTGATGCTAAGGTTTTGATTTCCAGAACCAAGGAAGAAGTGGAACATATCAAAAAGATGGAAAGTGATCAACGAACACATAAAATCAAAGAAGAGCATGCTAAGAAACTAGAGGAATTTAAAAAAGAGGAGGCTGAAAAACATGACAAAACTTTTGGAAAAGGGAAAGCAATTTCAGCCTCTCCTTCTATTATTCCTAAGCGTACAGAAGAATTTAACTTGAATACATTAACTCCAGAGCAAAAGATGAAAGTTATGAGGGAGCAAAGAGCAAGGGCTGCAGAGGCAAGAATGAAAAAATTACAGGGAAATAATTAAATATGTTCAGTATATAAAATAACCTGTGTATTAATAATTTAATCTTTAGCAAATATATAACGAATCAACTCGTGTTTTTTATCATTAGATGATCTTTGTTCATCAATTAAATCCTTTATCACTGAATCAGTACAAACTGCATATTCCTTTGATGGGTCAATATGCCTATACTCTGTTAAGCAACGTTTAATTTGTTTCCGTTGCTTTTCAATCAAGATTTCAGCATCATCCACTTTCTGACTAAAATCTAGTGCAGACATAAAACTATTGGTCTTTAATGGCTGTTGTTTGTCATCATCCGAATCAGATTCATCAATTTCAACAGGTTCACCTGATCCATTACAGGAGCAATTCATTAAATCATGGGTGTTTGATTTAACATTGTTTGTACTCACTGTGAATAAATCCCTTAAGTCACTGTAATTAAAAAGATCCTCATTACAATTACTGGAATCATCTAAAAACTTATCACTCAAATTGATCTTGATCAATTGTCTTTGAAATATTTTTTCATCGATGCAACCAGCGGTCATTAATCTGTAAATAAACACATCCTTCTTCTGGCCATCTCTATGAATTCTTGCCATAGCTTGAAGGTCAACTGAGGGATTCCAGTCATTGTCAAACAAAATTAGTCTTGATGCACCAACAAGGTTTAATCCACACCCACCTGATTTAGCACTTAGCAAAAACACAAAGTATTCCTCTTTGGAGGTTTTGTTAAATCTTGTGACTATTTGATCACGTTCTTTAGCTGGAGTGGAGCCATCTAATCGTAAATACGAAACATTTAAGGTATCAAGAAGTGACTGAAGGATATCTAACGTTTGAGTGAAATTAGATATGATCACCACTTTCTCGTCTTTTAAATGGCTTATGCTTGTCAGTAGATTTATTAGCAAATTAATTTTACCACTTCTGACTTTCTTCCCCAATCCAATTCTGAAGTTCACATCACCATCAGTGTTTTTATTGCATAATTCTAAAAAGCAAGAATCATCCTTTAGTAACGATGGAGAGTTACAGATCTTTCTGAATGTGGTAATAAGTTTCAATGAATCGTTTATACTATTACTTGATATAATACTTCCAAATTTCGTCGAATCGGAAATAGCTTTGAATAACTGAACTTGAAGATTAGTTGGAGGTGCAAATAGAATATAATCAGATCTTTTAGTTAAGAATTTGGAAATTTCTTCATTGGTTCTTCTTAAAATGAACAACTTGGTTAAATCAATCAACTCTTTTGACATTTTCTCCCCATGTTCGATGTAAATAGGGTTAGTGCATTCAGCTTCTCTAGCACGGAGAATTGGCTTCATGTATTTCTTCTGAAAGGTTTTAAAATCTTCTAAAACGTTTGGGTTGATAAAGTTGATAATCGTATAAAATTCAGTCAAATCATTTTGAATTGGAGTTCCTGACAAAACTATTTTCCTTTTAACGTTGAAACTTTCAAGTGTTTTCATAACTTTATTTGATGAATTCTTTAACCGATGACCCTCGTCACAGATCAGTAAATCAAATGTAATTTTTTGTAATTCATTTGCCATGGAATGCATTTTTTCATATCCAATGACCATGACCTGATGAACCTTTGTTGAAGCAAACCCGCAAACTTCTTGCTTATCGTTTTGATACTTATTACCACCAGTTATTGTTAACACTCCAATTTTAGTTGATCCTAACCATTTTTTAAATTCCTTTTTCCAATTATTGACTAAAGTCACAGGGCAACAAATCAATGTCTTTCTTGCGACTGGTAGTTCTCCAATGATGGGATTCTGTCTAGCAAGGGTCCAAACTAAAGCTATTGTTTGTAATGTTTTCCCCAATCCCATTTCATCAGCAAGAATGGCACCATTGCCCTTGTAGTTTCTGTAACCCATGACACACTCGTATAAAAAGTTAACCCCTTCAGCTTGATGTGGTCTTAAATTAACGGACAACATAGGATCAACTACGACATCCTTCATAGTTTCATCTGAAAAATGAGGAGATCGACTTAAAACTAAAGCATTTGTACTGGTTGGATCATACAATGGTTCTGGGTTCCTTTTGCTTGGTAATGTATTAGTTTTGTGCAACAACGGGTTCTTAAAAGCTTTGTTGACAGGAGCTTGTATCTTTGGTTGAGAATACTCTGGTGATGATGGTGGTTCACTATCGCTTGTCACTGTTGAGCTTCTCTTATATGGAATTGAAGTTTTGACGTCTTTCAATGGTATTCTGGCCCTGTCCGTTGTGGATAATTGGTTGCTAATGGTGTTATTGTTCAATAAAGGAGACTTAAACTTCTTGTGCCCACTAATAGGTCTCATGCCGACTAATTTTCTCACTTGAGTGGTTGATCTAATTGATAAATCTACCTCTGGTTGATCGTTTATTTCGCCATCTAATTGGCATTCGAATTTTCCAATGGCAAAGATGGCACCATCGTGAATCCTTTTAGACGCATTGTACAGTTTACCAATCAAATTACCATCCTCATCAACCAAACTTGCCTCATCATTGTTTGTGTTCAACGACAACTTTCCATCACCATCCCAGGTTTTATTTTTCTTTTGAGTTTTCTTTCTATAGAGAATGTTGTATTTTTTGCTGGACTTTGATGATTTATTAGATTGTAGTTGTTGATGACCAATAGTTGATGGTGGTGGTGTCTCTGATCCAGGGCCTGGTGAACTAGACAATTGTACAGACCTTCCCCTTCTAGAGGGAGGTTTAAATGGTGTATTCAGATTTAACATAATCCTATCATAATATTATGAATAAAGTGCAAATGAAGTATGAGAGGTAAAAAGGAGTACGAATATACATTATATATCCTTGCGTTCACGTTCATTTAGAAAATGTAAACAAAAACTGACGCCAAAATTAAATCGTAGACCAAGCGGCTCTGAGTCCCTCTAAAAAATGGTGGCTCTTCTCCTACTTTTTCAAAGAGATTTATTTTAATTATAAGTTACTAATTATTAAATAGTATTGAATATTGTTATAACTATCAAATATTCGTGTTTGTAATGTCTAGTTTACAATCCAAATAGATGATACCCGGAATTAGTTCCCCGTTGGACAATTTGAAAATTTACCGTATTTTTTGAGTTTCTCAGATATAAAAAGAAATAATATTTAAAATCGTGAAATGCTAATCTAGTTATTCTAGTGATAGAAAATATCTCACATGTATTATTATATATAAGGGTAGACTTTGATAATGAAGTGCTGAACCCATAATGATAATGATAATAGTAATTAAGTGCACAGTTTTTGTTGCACTTATCGAAAATGGATCGACTTTCTCTTTCGGTAGTTCTGATTCACCATGAGAGTTACAATATACAATTACAACCAAATAGAGTGTCTAGAGATATATAACGAAAATTATTCAATTAAAGGTACATAGATTTACATGTATATTTCCAAATTAGGAAGAAATTGTATAAAACAGAACACGGCACAAAGACTTTTGTTTCAAATGCTCTTTTGTTCTGATTTTTGCTTTTGTTCTCCAATCGTTTTAGCTCTTCCTTCTCCTCTTTTTCCTTTTTTGTCCTTTTGTTCTTGAAAAAGACTGTTTGACTGAGTGTAGTAGTTGGGTATAGCCTTGTGCCCCTCTTGAATCCTTTTGTTCCTTTATTCCTTTTGTTAGAGTTTCGGGTCTTTTTGTTGATACTTTTAATTGAGTTTCCGGCCCTTATTTACTACAATTATAATAGTTTCCGTTCCTTTCTCCTTTCCCTTCTTCCCAGATGAGGGATTTTGTGAGTCCCCTCTATAAAAAGTCACTTTCAGGGGCTAATGCATGATCTAAACACTAAAATATCTTTATAATCAAACAAGGTAGCATATGCATGAATCCTAGTAAATGGTGTTGAACTCCGTTTCGAAGAACTTTATTATATATTTAAATCCAATTAGGGTTTAAATTCTTGATCTATAGTTTATAAAGAGTAATCATGGTAAGATACAAAGTCTGGTACATACGAACATTACTAAGAAAGAAAGTTTGAGAATGCTCTTGTTCTCAGTCCCACTCCACTCACTCGCCACACATCATAATTATAATATAGAAAAAGACCTTTTATATATTACTATTGTTTACTATGATTCCTTGATATCAAAGAGGGATAATCGAGCTAGTTACGTATATTGATGTTAGCATATAACACACATTAACTTAAATTTAAATAATTGTTGCCCAGGAATAATCATCAATTTCTGCAGTTCACAAGTTCACACCCATTTTGTCTATTGATGTAGCCTTGGCAGTTTCAATCTCTACAATCAATTTGTTAATACAACTTTGATCTCATTTGTGTAACCTTTTTTTAAATAAAACTAGTCACGTTGTAGTAGAAGAAGAAGACTTTCTATAATTACTGATAACCACTATGCTTGGGTTGGGGGGGGGGGAGCGTATAAAACATAGAGAATGTATTGTATACAAATATTTGCTGCTTTGGCACAAATCTCCAGATTCGGTCCTTGCTTTCCTCACCTTGAGTTTCTGTGCATCAAATAATGATCTTGTATATTGGATAAACAACCGTGTATGAACACACATACATACATACATACATACATACATACATACATACATACATACATACATACATACGTACATGCATACAAAACATAAATATATATTTAGCAATTCATAAACTAACAATACACAAATCTACAGATACACATGAATAACAACAAGAATTCGAACAACAACAACAAAAACGATTCGATTTTCCCAGAGAGATCTGCATTTCCAAGTCAACAACAAGTGGTTTCACATCTTCGTCAAACAGTGGAAGTTGCAAGGAGAGCCAAACAATTTGGGAAACATCCATTTGGCTGTGTGCTAGTAGATGCCGACAACGAAACTATTCTCATTCAACAGGGAAACGTGAACACATTAAACCATGCAGAGTGTACGCTGTGTAGAATAGCCTTTGATATGTATCCACCGGAGTACCTTTGGAGATGTACGCTTTACACAAACTTTGAACCGTGTGTTATGTGCACTGGTTCTATCTATTGGGCAAACATAGGAAGAATAGTGTACGGGTTGGAAGAACACAAGTTGTTGGAATTGACTGGCAATGACAAGGAAAATTTAACCTTTAACTTAAATTGCCGAGATATCCTTGAAAGAGGTCAAAAGGACATTCAAGTGATTGGTCCCGTTAAAGAGTTGTTAGAAGAGATAATAGCTGACCATTTGGATTTTTGGCATGGTGATTAGTCAAATCATTTTATACCACATGTGTATATTTATATTACACTACATATCTTAAAGGATACGATACCTGTAAAGATAAAGAAAACAGTCTGTTATTATTAAAGATGAAACCATTTTAATCTTTGATGGGTATATGAATGGTCAAAGAATATATCAAATGGGAGAAGGCAAACAGAATTTGATACAAAAAAATTAAAGAAAAAAAACACAAAATGCAATTAGAAAACATGAAACGGAAACACAAACACAAGGAACAAGAAACATGGGAAAAAACCATCGTTTTAATGAAGAATACGATAAATTAAGCAATAGTACACAGCAGAAGCACAGGGAGGGAGAGAAAAAATACAAGAAACACAATTGACAGTGATTAATTAATTATTGTAGCTTTCCGGAATTATCTTCAGTCATCTTAATGACCAATTCATCCAACGGGCCGTAATCATTATGTGTCAACAAGTTAAATTCATTGCAGAACAGCACAAAATGTTTCAATGATGTGTTCAAATGGGTTTGTAAACCTAATTCATTGATCTCATCGAAATGGTGACAGTAGATATGAGCGTAGACTCTGAACAATCTTTTCATTATAGTTCTGACTAAGGCTGGGAATTGCTTTGGGAATGGCACACCCATCTTTGTTGGAAAAATGGAATCATCATCTAAAAACCCCTGGATCCAAACCATCAATGATTCAACGTACCCTGGTGCAGACATGGACACTGGCTGTTTGCCGTTTCTGTTCATTGGATCTTGCCAAAGGTATTCATATTCTTGAGTGGCTATCATTCTTGGGCATGTAGTTGGGGAACAAAATTCAGTAATCGTACCATATAACATATTGATTTGATTGTAGAAATCAACAACGTGAACAGCTAACCATTCATTGACGTCTTCATCCTTTGGAAGTTTCACAGCTTGAGCCAATGCAGAACCCGAACCTAATGTTTGTTCAGCATATGAACGGATGTCCTTATGGTTTCCCACTTGTTGTGTTTGCGATTGTTGCTGAGATTGTTGTTGGTAATAGTATTGCTGTTTAGAGATAGGAGAAGAAGATTGAGAATCTGGATTTCTTTTGAAAGCCCTTGTTGATCTTATAGTTGGTATAGATGAAGCATTGAAATGGGTCTGTAAGAACGATGACATCTTGCTATATCAAAATAGAGAGCTTCGGATAATGTGACAGTGTGACAATTGGTGGTATATGTTGTTGTTATAATCAATGCCTTAAATTTATTTTCAAATCACACACTGGTTTAACTGAAAGGAATGTGTCAAAGTCAAGTCACAGTAAAAAACTGTTACTCCCTGTATTGCTCTATATCATCTTTTTTTTTTGTTACTAAACAAAGACACAAGTGTTTACACATTTCCTAATTAGGAATATTAGTGGCTAAAGAATACTCGCCACAAAGTCTTATAATTTTGATGTGCCTGTTGTGGCGAGTGCGCGACATCAACGGGGTGTGGAGTTCCTCATTACGGAGTATTGGGTCATCACTGAGATACATTCATTTATCAATGTACGTTTATTAAGCATTGGTGGTTTGTTGGTCCGTTGGTTGTTCGGTTTGTTGGTTGATAGATTTATTACGACAGTTGCATTACCATCTCATATAAATAAATTATCAATTAATTAAATCAAGACATAAATATATTACAACAATGTCATCATTAATTCAAGTGAATGAATGTGATGTTGCTGATGCGCACTCCAAGATGGATTTGGTTGAGAAATACAACCAATTGATAGCTGAAAAGAGAAAGGAAAGAGATCCAACCACTGGGAAATTGATCAAGCCATGGAGTTTTTCAGTAGTTGATGGATTTTTCAAACAATCGTCTCCAGATGTTGATGATTCTAAATTTGACTTCATTAGTGAGAATTTTGGTTTAAATAAGCCATCCTGGGACCAATTAGTCACTGATCTTCATAAATTAAACGTCGAATCCCCAGATAATGTAGTTTACAAATTAGTGTTCTGTGCAAGACACGGTCAGGGTTACCATAACAAGGCAGTGGCATTGTTTGGATTGAAGGCTTGGGATGACCATTACTCTCATTTAGAAGGTATCACGTTAGATGATGGTACTGAGATGAAATGGGGACCAGATCCATTTTTAACTGAATTGGGTGAAGCACAAGCTGATTCATTGAACGAAGCTTGGAAAACTCAGATCTTGAAGAATGGTGCTCCAATTCCAGGGAAATTCTTCAGTAGTCCATTCACCAGGTCGTCTTCTACATTGATCAGAACGTGGGCTGGTATCGCCATTTGTAAAGACGAGGAGGACGAGTCTAAATTAATTGCTAAACAAAGAAAACACCCATTCATCACAGAAAACATCAGAGAAACTATTGGTGAACATTTATGTGATAAGAGATCTACAAAGTCCATTATCAAGGAAAGATTCGTTCCTTATGGTTTTGAAATTGAAGACGGGTTCGAAGAAGAAGACATCTACTACAAGGACGATTGGAGAGAAACATTGCCTGAGCAAGCATTAAGAACAGACGCATTCTTCCAAAAGTTATTTGGTGGTGAATACGGTGATGATGAGATAGTGTTCACATCCACTCATGCAGGTGAAATTAGAGCCATTATTACAGCGGTGGGACATAGAACTTTCAGTATTCCAACTGCTGGTATGATTCCAATTGTGGTGAAGGGTGTTCGTAGTGATTAGACAACTGTTACAATCTTTTTCCCATATAGAAACAAATGCCTTAAATATGATTAAATCAATCGATAAATAGTATAATAAACATAAATATTATATAGTACATAATAGTAATTAAAAAAGTTAAAAGAAAACAAAAAATGAACCATCCATGAAAAGGAAACCATAAAAACTAGTCGGATAACTGAGCAGATAACACAATAAGTAATAAAAAAAAGATTAATTCGTTAGTCCTGTCTGTAGTTTCTTTTGTTCCTTCCCTTGGTTTATTTTACACCTTTCCAGAGTCCGTGTTATCACCACCATTTCCAACCACCTGCTTCTTTTGTGGTGTTTGTGATGTTGTAGCGTCTGTACTGTGATGTCTGATTTCTTTATACCAAGCGGCACCGATATCCTCACCTCTTGTACCCAAATCTCTGTCAATGTAACCCTCCACACT
Organism: Ambrosiozyma pseudovanderkliftii; assembly: GCA_003707895.3. Classification (NCBI taxonomy): domain Eukaryota; kingdom Fungi; phylum Ascomycota; class Pichiomycetes; order Pichiales; family Pichiaceae; genus Ambrosiozyma; species Ambrosiozyma pseudovanderkliftii. The sequence continues at coordinate 40,434 of PPLW03000049.1, forward strand.
GCAATCATTCAACCAATAGTGATTAGATAAACCGGCTGCATCCATTCTCAATTTAGGATCAGTGACCAACATGCCTTGTATGAAATCTGTAATTTCATGAGAATCCGTTTCACTGAACTTATATTTCTCCATTAACACATTACCCAATGGCCAAGGCTTCAAATTCTTGATTTGTCTCAATGTCTTCAAATCAGAATGGAAATACCGTTTACCATGGTACCCAGTTTCAATGATTCTCTTTGGAATATTACCGACTAATTCAATGATTTGAGCTAGATGGTCATCGTTCTTAGAAAATGTTGGCCCCTCAGTCGGGTCAAATAAATAATCTCCTGTCAATAATTCGAAGATCAAACAACCCACAGACCAAATGTCAGAGGAGCAACCCCAGTTAGCACCCAGGATAACCTCAGGTGCTCTGTATTGTCTAGTTTGAATGTCATCAGTGAAGTGCCTATACACCCAGCAAGCATTACCTAAATCTGCAATTTTAACTTTGATGATATCATCATCTTCTAATTCATCTTCTCTTGGTGGATCCACGGAAAACATTGTTTTTTCTGTATTTGTGTGGGATTTTGACATCAAAGATTGAATGTCTTGATGAGATGGTTTTGCAGATATAGTGATGGTGTCACCTGCAGCGGAGTTGTAAATTGTGTTATTCAACAGAGATGACTTATGCAGTGGGGATTGGTAGAAGGAGTTAGATCTTGACCGTAAGGGTGATGGTAAAGGTTGAGAGCCAGTAATCAAAGTTTGACGTCTTGAATGTCTACTTTTACGGAATGGAATGTTGTCTTGAGTCAATTCAACCGGTGAATAATTCATACTCTTTGGATCAAATGTACCATTTTGAATTCGTGATGACACACGTCTCAGTAATCGTCTTTCTCTTTGGGATTCCTCTAGGTAATTAACCAATTTTTCCACATCCTCAATTTCCAACAAGATGTTTTCAGGTTTAATATCAGTGTGGATGATACCACATTGTCTATGTAAGAAATCAATGGCCAACAAGATCTGTTTGGCGATCTGTTTGACAAATTTGATCGGTAAACCTTTGTGTTTGTACCGTCTAATCAAACTTAAAAGATTTTCACCTAACACTTCAAACACCATACAAATGTGAACACCATTTTCACCATGGTGGTCAAAATAATCCAATAGTTTAATCAAGTGAGCATGACCAGGATGTTCTGGATCAGTGTGATTGATCTTTGATAATAGTTTGATTTCATCTATGGCAGTTTCTCTGTAATTCTTAGCACTTCTGACAATCTTCATAGCGACATGTCTATTCTCTTGTAAATCTTTAGCCAACCAAACAGTGGAAAAATGTCCCCAACCAAGCTTTCTCACCAATACATATTTTTTTTCTTTGTAGAATTCCCCAATGTATGCTGGATGGTATCCACCTGGAACGTAATCTTCTTGGTCCTCTTCATTGTTAGGATCGATATCCTCATCAGAGTCAAGAATGTCATCGTCATCATCAGTGCTGAGATTAGACAAGACATCATCATTGTTGTTGGTATTCCCGTTCTCTTCATTATGCTCATGTTGAAAGTGCCTGATATTATGTTGATGGTGGAGATGTTCTGGTTCTGTGATCGATAATCTCTTCACAGCGGTTCCTATCTCTGATGGGTTAAGTGAAGGTTGAGGAATATACTTTTTACTTGAGTTGTCATTAGTGGATGATGATCCCTTGATCAGCTCATCAGCTGACAGATTGCTTATCAATTTTTCATCAACTTCCTTCAGAATCTCTTCATCCTGGGAAAAATAATGTAATTCGTGTGGGTCAAGAAGAGTTTGTTCTTGGTTCGCCTTTTTAATAGCTAATGATAATTTAGATGTAGGCGCATTCCCAGTAACCGTTGGTGTAGTCGATGTAGGGGTCTCTGTCACTATAGAGAGTTTTGGTACCTTTGTTTGCTTTTGATCATGTGTATACTGCGTTGTAGAGCGCTCTTTGTTTTGTTGTTGCCTTTGTGAAGTGTCCTTTTGCTGGTGGAGATGATCCGGTTGATGATCTTTCTTATCTGATTGATCAACTTGTTCCTTTGCTGGCATCATATAAGAGCAACTTGTGTATTTGTATATATGTCTGTTAAATGTATTTCACTATTACTTTATCTTATTTGATTGGTTCTAGTTCTTTTAATCTTTTTTTTTTTTGGAAGTAACTTATCAATTGGAAATGTGGTCGGGTGACATATATGATCTTATGTATTCTCCGTTGATTGCTTTATGTGTGTGGTAGAAAAGAAACGAAGAAAGCACCAGTGGATATACGAGAAAAGAATTAATTATTAGGGTTGGGTATAAATCAAGAAAAATAAAAACAATAATAAGAAAATATCACAGAAATTAAAATTGAATATATGTGTATAACATAACAAGTAAACCGTAACGGTGAAAGGGTTCTTTCAGTTAGTTTACATTTGTTGTCTGTATTAGCATTATGAAACCATTCCATTTTTGTTCGATCAAATTTTTTTTTCCTTTCGTCGTTTTTCGAGGTGACGGGAGAAATTTTAACTTGCGACTATTTTGTGTGGTCCAAAGGGCAAGGTAGCAATTGCTTGTATATACGTAATTAAATTAAATTGAATTGAATTGAATTAAATTAAATTAAATTAAATTAAATTAAAATTTATGGGATTTATATAAAGGGTACTAATCCTTACGATTATGATTGAATTAACTTGTTCAATTTTTGATCTAGTTCATCCAGCTTTTGTTGAGATGATTTGCTACTGCCAGCAGTATCATTGTTGTTGTTGTTACTAGTATTGGTTTTGTTACCTGAATGGGTTCTCACCTTTTTACCTAAATTTCTAGCTTGTTGTTGTTGAGTAGTGATACCTCTAGCCTTTTGAATACCCTCGTAAACACCACCTCTGGCAGAAGCAACTCTGGAATTGTAACCTCCGCTGATGGAAGGAGGGGAATTGATCGTGTTGACCGAATCCGGTGGGGATGACTTGATCGGACTCAATGACAACAGATGACTTCTGATTTGATTGACACTACTTGGCCGTTGAGAATGGGAAGATGAATGTCTCGATGGAGCAGTTGGCACCACAGAGTACTTTCTCTCCCTGAAAGTGACACCAACTTGTTTGACCTTCTTACTGTTTTCCAACGTTTCTGGATCCACCTCATTGAACCAATTGGATCGTTCATTGAATTCATACAATTTCCATTCAACACCAAATGGCTTTGGTTCAAACATGTAAACTGTGTGCAATGGAACATCCAACTCACCAATGGATTCCCTCTTCAAATTTAAGAAATACGCTAAAAGCACTCTCGACACAACTCTATGCGTGATCAACAGTAAATGGTTGGTGGTTCTCTCCAATTCAGTGATCAATGGTTTCAATCTGTTAATCACATCCAAATACGACTCACCACCGACACCAGGGTATCTGTACGCCATCTTGTCACTGATTCTAGCGAAAAACTCTTCAGGATATTGCTCTTGAATCTCCTGATACGTCATACTATCAAACTTACCGGATCCCAATTCATTCAACATTCTCATTTGTTTAACATCAAAGTCATCATATTCCGGACTGTTGAAGTAATCAGATGTTTGCACAGATCTCTTCAACATAGATGTAAACACAGTGAATGATGGTTCCTCTGGTGGTTGATTCGACTCATCATCTTCCGCTTCTGCATTGACAACATTATCAGCAGCAGCAGTCTTCTCAGATGCACCATGCTTATACCGGTTTAATTTCATTCTCTTCTCAAAATCCTTTAATTGCTCTTTTCTAAATTCTTGCTTTTTAAATTCCATGAACTTAGCCAATGCCTTTGCAAATTTATGTCCTCTGGAAGTTAATTCAGAGTCTCCACCGATTCTACCAGACACATTGTCCTTAGATTCACCATGTCTGGTGATAAAGATCAATCTATCTTGTAAATTGAAATTCAAGAAATAGTAAATGATCTGTGAAGCTAAGAACCCCTTGATGTTACAAGTGATCATTTTCCGTCCCACATCAATCATTTGGATATATTGGAAATCTTTATTGGCTTCCTCTTGAGGAGAGATGGTCTCATAAGCACGTTCATAGTTTCTCAAACGTCCTTGGAAATCCTTGATAGCTAGTTCTGGGTCCATGTTTTTGTAATCCGGACCTTGTAATTTCAAGTGAACATTAGCGTCAACCAATTTGGCATCGTTACAGATACTCTCCAAGAATAACACTTTCAATTGACCCTGCGATCTCTCCATAATAGTATCGATAACCATTTTTCTTCTGGCAATGGTCGAATTTGTTGCATCAAACACACCGACACAACCATCACCTTTCAACAAATAATCAAGTAAATTTTCAAGAGTCTCCTTGGCCCATTCTTCACGTAGTGCTGTGTTGGCCTTGTTATCTGGGGAGAAGAAATTTGCATCATGTGTTGTATGGTCCTCTGTTGCAGCAGTGGAAGTAGGAGTAGTAGTGCCACTTTTCTTGCCATGTTTATCAGGTAACGGTGATTTCTCAGGACCCATATCAGCGGACTTAGCACGACGGGTGGAACCGACGTTGAAAATCTTAGCATTGAACTGTAACCAGTTCAAGTATCTCACGAGTTTATTACTTAAAAAGGATTTACCTCTGGCAGGAAGTCCAATCATCACAATGACAACCCGTTCACTGGTGTTGTTGATGGTACCATCTGGAGATTGTTTTGATGCTGTTTGACCGGGAATGTCCAATGTAGTTTTGTATTTGGGCAACGGCACACCTGGACTGTGGGTGCCATCGTCATGGTCATGGTTGTGTTCCTCGGTGCGTAAGCTTGGAATTGTTTTATTTTGATCCGTGTTGGTTTTAGTCTCTTGATCCAATTTTCTCTGTTCCGATGTAATTGATGCATCATCTTCTTCTTGCTTATCATCTGCTTCATCTTCACTCAAATCCATTGGGGACATAGCCAATGCTGGTGAGGCGTTGCCACTGAGTATTGGTGTATCGTTCAGTGGTCTTTTATTGAAGGACTCATTATCGGCAAACTCCTCGGAATCGTCACCATCAACATTACCACCAGTGGCGTTCAGAGAATAGTGTTGTAGCGATTTTCTGACATCGTCATCATTTCTAAAACTTGTAATTTCCCCGCTTATGGATCTAGATGATCTTGTAGATGATGGATCATCCTCGTCATCAGTTACTATAGCAGATTCATAGTAATTGTGGATCACTGGAGACGATGATGTGAATTGAACGTTCTTTGTTTCTAATGAGTTGGGAGACGGTGATCTAGCTAGGTTAAACGTAGTATTTGGATTTGTAGTGGTGGTGGTAGGTATAGGTGGAGCCGACATTGGAGATAACGATCTCTCCATTTCAGATGGAGACAATGTGCCATCAATTGAATGTGATTTATCCTTATCAGACATTATGGGTATGTATGGTACGGTATAGGGCGTGGTTATCGTTTAAATTTGAATTGAATTGAATTGATTAAATTGAATTGATTATAGTACAATGTACAACACAATACAAGTGGAATGGAATGGGAAATACAAAAAAAAAAGAAAAATTAAAAAACCCAAATCCCTTTATAGCAAGTCAGATTAGCAGCAGACGTCTCAGACACCTATAAAACGGCGGTACATAATAATACAATAATACCTAACCCAATAACACAATAAAATACAATACTCAATACAACACGGCGGACGGACTTCATATACAAAGGGGTTTACTGGCACAGTGAGGAGAATTGACAGACAGACACAGACACAGAGGCAGCGGTTCTGATGTGGAACGGAACGTAGTATATATTATATTTAAAACTGTGAAAATAGAATAAAAAAACTAACTACGGATTAACTTTGGGTTTATACTGAAACGTGTGTGGTTTGTTTGTTTGTCATTTGTTGTTAGTTGTGGATTTAAATTGCTAAAATAAGTGTGTGGGACTGCTTCCTTGGCTTTTACATGGGTAATTTAGAAAGAGGGGAAATTCTGCGGTGGTTGTGGTGGTGGTGGGTGGCCTGATTGAATTTGGATCTTGGATTTGTTTGAATTTAGCCGATGCCAATTGAATTATACCGTGATTTATATATATATATATAAACTTTAATCTGTGTGAGGTGATTTATGGTAATAATATGTTTGTATATATTATATCATCCAGGGTTATTAAATACATGGCAATAGGTACTAGTGTCAGATTAGATTGATGGAACACACATTCAGACATTCACACATGCAAGATAATCCGGTATTGTGCATGGTTCTTTGATGTTCGCGTCGATAGATACAAATCGACGCGACTGTTTATTGTTTTTGAGATTTTTGTCAGCTTTGGATCTGGGATGTTTTAAAAGTACGATCCATTGACGTGTGTTGTATAAAATGAAGTGAAGTGTAGTATACAAGTGTATGTAGAACTATTATTAAAGATCAAATCATGTCCGTTGTGTCAATTGATCAATGTGTATCGATTATCAAATCTGATTTGTCATCTGTGGATGAATTACAAGATGCATTCACATTTTTAGGAACTTACCTCAGAGATGAAACCCATAGAATAAATTCATCGTTACCAAATACAATGCCAGTTGTGATCGAATCATTTCAACAATCATTTGACAAACAACAGTTTCAATTAACGTCATTGATTCTCAGGTTATTGGTTAATTTTGTCGCTGACACTGATTCAAATCGTGATTTGATCATTGCAATTCCAACATCGACAATGGGTTTATTCAACACCATCACCAATGTGTTTAACAAGTTACCGGAAATAGCCATTGAGAAGGGAGCCCACAGTAATGAGTACAGGACCGTTGCATTTGCATTGTTTTTCTTGGAGAATTTAACAATGGATCATGAGCCATCAATGGATTTCATTAGATCTGATGAAAAATTAGTCAATGCATTGATCAAATTGTTGACCCATTGGCACATTGATCTAGACAATGATGTAGATGAAGACGATGATGATAGAGGTACATTGATAAATTTACTTGATTCATTGCTGCACACAGATAAGGTTCATTTCGAATGGGTGGTATCTATGGTGGATAACTTACAAACCATTCACAATGATGCTATCACTATAGAAGACACATTTCAAATTGAAACATTAGAAACAATCACAAAGACCAATCAGGAATTACCATTCGATAACGACCAATTTCAAACTGCACTGATCATGCCATCGTTGGCAGTGTTACCAAGATTAAAAAATGTTGCAAGTGTTTGGCAGGCATTCTTCAACTTTCTCATTAATGTGTCTAGCAATGTCAATAACAGTAACGATATCATTGTATCTAAGAGTGGTCAACTACTAAACAATGGTCAATGTTTACCCATAGATGCCAGGATAATTGTGTACATATGTCTCAGTAATTACATCATGTCAAACGATAAAAGAGATCATGTTGTTAATTTGTTCCACGGTAAGCTTTTATCTGGGTATTTAAACGATATCCAAACTGTACTTGAAATGACCGATACCAAAAGATCAGTTGTGTTGATTCATGGTGTGGCATTGTTGAATAAATTGTTGGCTATACCTTCAGTGGTGGAACAGGTCAATCTGGTCACATTCATCCGTTCCTTGAAGGGAGAATTGATCAATCCATTGACTTTAATCACTGTTTTTAAATACATTCAATCATTGCAAATCAATAAACTCACCAATGATGATTGTATCTGTGAATTACAGGAATTTTTTATGACGTTATCTAACAATGGTAATACCACCACCGTTTACAAGCAATTCATTCTCATTGGATTAAACTTGATCAATTATTTAATCATCAATGACATTGCCAAGTTCGATACCATTCAACGAATCATTAATAAATTGAATGAATGTAAATTGGAGGCCCAATTAGACGTTGACTTGATAACGGAAAAATCGAAAACAATTGGATTGTTACTCTCCACGCCAAGTGACAACGCAATTGATTTATTGAACAATGATCCATTCATCAATGCATCGATCGATGAGATTCAAAGTGTTGTCAACAACGAACAATTCAAACAACAAGCATTTAATCCTATACTATACAATAATTATCAATTTATTAATAGTCGAATCGAAGAAATGAAACGTTAATGAGAGACATGAAAAATTGGGGAATAGAAAGAAAAATAAAAATGGCCATAAGCAGAGAATGTATAGATAATATGAATGAATAAATATGAAACAAGAGTGAAGACAAGAGTAAACAAAACGTAAAAAAACAACAACAGGGGAATGGGTGGGAATGTTGCAGAAATATATAGATAGATAGATAGATATAAATATGTGGTAATATAAACACAGTAAATACATGCACGAAATGAGCTTTAGATCAAGATCAAAATCGAGATCTATTGGACTTTATCCTTTTGTAATAATTTAACTTCAGCTAAAGGACCGTGCCAAACCAATTTATAATATTGTGATTTATTCAACATGTAAGTACTCAGGATTTGGTTGTAAATGATGAAGAAGTAGATACCCAACCCAGTGAAAATGTGCCACCAACCGTGACCTTCCAACACCACACCAAAAGGTAAACCTAAGTAATCTCTTCTGAAATCAATGAGATACTTACAGAAGATGTTGTCCAAGTTCCAAATGAAGAATCCAAAGATGAACAACGAGAACGAGAATGTCAACATTTTGTACATGAACCATCTTTGCTTGGCGTCATTTGGAATAACCAATTGAATCGTCTTGATGGTTTTGTAAATGACACCAAAGTTCAATGCAGCGTAGAACGCTTGATGAAGCGCTGGATTTCTGAATTTGAAAATGTACACGTACGTGAACACAGCAGTGACTAAGAACGTCCCAACCCACCAGGAGTACTGTTGAAACTTTGGTTTGTTCCAACCGAAAATGTACGCAAACGGTAAAGCAGTGACGTACACCATTGGCAATTCATCACATAATTGATACTCATAAAGTAAAGTCATATGGAAAAGAAATGAACCGACACCGACACTGGCGAACCCTAGTCCAATGTAAATGTACAGTGGTCCATGTTTGTTGACAATGGCTGATCTTATATGAAGTGATGCTAAGATGATGAATATGAAATTAGTAGTTGAATTAACAAATTCAGCAATGTACGTGGAAAAAATGTAATTCTCTTCACACCAATCGATAGTGGCAGTGACAGGACCCCAATAACCAACGTAATCAGACGGTAATGAAGGAGGGTAATTAAACATTTATATTGTTATTGATGGTGTTGATTGATGATTCTATATAAAAAAAATAAGTTAGATTGAAAGTGGAGTCTACAGACTAGGACAAAACAGTAAACTTGATCTTTTTTTTTTTAACTCTTTCTTAACCCTTTCCCTTTCACAATTCACATTCACACAGCAAAACGTGTTTTTTTTTTGCGGAGTGAAAAAAAAGATCGGTCAGTCGGTGCTGGGGAACGTGAACTTTATTCCGAGAGACACGACGACAATCGACTCAACTTCCCTGTCAATAGTCGTACCCGGGTGAATAGACCTACTTACTTTCTTTTTCGTCTCTTGTTTTGGCCATTTTTATTGTCAAATTGTCTGTTGAGGTTCCAACTATTTACTGTCTTACACAGAAAGACAAACATCTCCAACTGCAACCACACAAACAAACAAACAAAAAAAAAAAACACACAATTTACCAAAGTTAGTGTTATCACCAGATACCACACACAATGTTTATAAGACAATTGAATAAATCAAGTAGAGTGTGCACCAATGCCACTAGAATAATAATACCTAACACAATTCCATGCAATACAATTAATTATTCTAGAACATCGGTCAGATCATTTGGTTTCGGATCAAGTAAAAAACCAGATCCTGAAAAAATCAACGATTTAAAGCAAAGATTGTACAAATCACCAGAGGTGGTAGATCAAATGAAACTTCTACACAAGATCATTGTCGATAAGAATTTGTTGAACAAGGATCAATTGCAAAGTGATAACACTCTGAGTACTTTCCAACAAGTTAAAATTTTAATGGACAGTGACATCAGAAGTAATTTGGAAAAATTGGGATTACTCATCAGAGACTCTGGAGTGGAGATCCATGAGGATGATGTTAAATTGGTATTGGAGATATTGAAGAATAAATTGAATTGAATTCTCCCATTAAAACAACTCCTCTCCTTCCACTTGTATATATTTTACACTATTTATCATTCTTTTGTACTACTAATACTACTACTACTACTACTACTACTACTACTACTACTACTACTACTACTACTATATTACTATATTACTACGATTTGTTCCTCGCACTTAAGTACCGCACACACACACACACACACACACATACATACAAATTCCCAAACGGGAAGGAACGAAAATTTTGTTGGAATTGAATTTTTTTTTAAAAGAGACGTAAAAAACTGTACTAGTAGTGATGTGGTTAAATATACTAAGGTAATTTGATGGTAATGTACTGATTTTCATCCAATTCAAATAAATTCCATTTATATACAAGTACTACAATGGCTGATGAATTAGTGCAACATTTTCTGAATACGTTATCTTCTGATAATAAAGTAAGAGTAACATCTGAACAATTGCTCACACAAACGTCTATCCAACAACCAAATGTCATTATTGATTCCATTCAATTGTTGAACCAAGCAAATGTTCCCAACCATGTCAAATTGGTGTCCATTACATTTGTCAAGAATAAAATTAAAAACTGTTGGTTTATCAAGACAAGCTCTCCTGAGTCTCTGAGACCAATGTATTTGAAAAATGATTTGAAAGATCAGATCAAAGTGAACCTTCTCCAATGTTTATTGAACAACCCACAGGACAATGGTAATTCATTGACTGAAATGGTGATTCTTCAATTGATCAATTCCATCGATTTGATCATCAAATTCGATGATTTTGGAGTGAATTGGGATCATGAATTGTCTCAGATTTGTTCACAGAATTTATCCTCCACGGCTAACCATAACAACAATCAATTGTTCATCTATAAGAATTTATTGTTGCTGAAGACAATCTGCAAGAAACACAAATACGACACATTGGAGGAACGGTCGGTGTTTTTAAACAAACTAGTGGAGATGGTGTTCCCATCGTTGGAACAATTGTTATCGTCGATGGATTCCATTCAATCGAATTTAATTTACTTGATTTTGAAAATCTACAAATATTGTACGTTCACGTTCCTACCACCGTACTTAAACTCAACAAATTTAAACAAATGGATCCAATCAATGTTGAACATTGTCAATAAATTCAATAAACCACAATTTGAAAACGATGACCACGCTGGTAAATGTGTAAAATGGTGTTTTGGTAACTTTCACAGATTGATCACTAGACATTTATCCACTACTTCAGACAAGGCTCCGTTGGTGGAACATTTCATTCCAGCTATATTGAATAACACTTTTCAACTGAGTAGTGACTCTCAATCTATCAAACAGTTGTCTGACTCTGCAGAGTATTATTTGATTTCGTTTATCACTGGGTGTATCAAGATTGATCAAATTTGGTCAAATATCATCAAAGATAATTTAAACACTATTTTAAACGTACTAATCATTCCAAAATTGAGTGCCAACGAAGAATTGATCGATATGTTTGAAGATGATCCTCAAGAGTATCTGAGACTTTACTACAGCTTGAACTATGATTTCAAAAACGGATACATTGCCTCGGTGGAATTGATTCAATTATTGTCCAAATTTAAATTCCAAGATTCCATGAACATTTTGTCCGGTAATTTAACTGATATTTTCAATGACAGTAATGACGTGTTGAAGTTCCAAGCTGGGTTGAAGATCTTAAGTAACATTTGGAACAGTTTGATTCAAGTCAGTGGTTCAGATCAATTGGATCAAATTATGAAGAACTTCGTGTTGCCTCAATTGACCAATGAATCCCATAAATGGTTACAAACAGTGGCATGTGAAACTGTGTCAGTGACTTGTAATTACAAATCCAATGACTTGCAATCATTGTCCACCATTTACACAGAAGTGTTGAAGTGTTTCAACAAAAGCCAGCCGTTGCCATTAAGAATCGAAGCTGCAGATGCGTTGAGATTCTTGTGTTTCTATGAACCAATTCAAAAGGATCTGTCCACTAAGATCAGTTTGATCATTGCTGAATTGCTGGATTTGTCAAATAATAACGATTTTGATTTCATCAATGAAATCATGGACGATTTTGTGTTGAAATTCTCTAAAGACTTGGAACCGTTTGCGCTACAATTGACTAAGAATTTGAATTTACAATTTTTAAGAGTCGCTGAAGAATTATTGGGTATGTTTGCCACAACGGGTGGTGATGAAACATCAACTAATAGAGACCAATTAGCTAAGGAAGATCAAGGATGTTCGGTGTTGGCTAATCTTAACACTATGATAATCACAATGAACTCTCAAAAGGAATTAACATATGAAATTTTCAAAACAATAATTCCATCTCTACAGTTCATTTTAGAGAATTGCATGGCTGTGTTTTTAACTGATTTAATGTTAATACTAGAGAGTGTCAATTCTATATTGAAAGTGGTCATCCCTGAATCATGGATGATTTTTGATTTAGTCGTGGACAGTATCGAAAACTTCGGATTTGATTACTTGTACGAGTACATGGGTTACTTTGAATCAATTATCATGTATGGATTAAATGATAAACAACATCAATCAAAAGTGCTTTCATTGGTGTTAAAAATGTTGAACGATGATGAGAATTACAACGATGAAGAAACTGTTAATTTCGTGTTTCAATTGGATTATTTGATCGTTTTGAAATTAGATTACCAACAAAAAGAGACAACTGACCAATTCAATCAACTGTTGATGCCTGCATTGTCATTCTTCCAAAAGGCCCAATCAGATTTTGAGTTAATCGAAGTGTATAATGATTCTCTTAGAAATTTCTTGAAGATAATCATAAGTGCAATTTACAAAAACATGAATGGGTTTGCTTCATTGTTGGGTAACAACGTTGATTCGTTGTTCAAGTTAATTGAATTATGGTTTAACAATTCAAACAAATTTCTGGTCACTGTGTTTGATTTGAAATTACAAATTTTAGCTATGATTGAATTATTAAAGAATGATCATTTCAAGAGCCATAGTGAATTAATATTGAATAAATTATTAGAAATATTCCAAAAGCTACCAAAGACAATTGAACATAGAGTGAAGTTGTTGAATAAATTTGGTAACTCTAATCATAGCACAGACGGTGGTGACGGTAATGGTGGTAGTGCTTCCGTTACAGATGATGAAGAAGATGAAGACTCTGATGATTTGGAATTGACAGAATTAACTAAAACCACACCTTTAGATAATGTCAATATCTCTGAAGAGTTTAAACAGTTTGTCAAGGAAACTACATTACCGGTCAACAAGGAAGGATTGGCTCAATATATTTGAGCTACTACTCTCTTGTGTTATTTCACATACATACATATCTATATTTTCATAACCCTTTATAAAGCTGTAATATAAAACTACCAAGTATATTTGTTTGCTAAATGGCTTTTCCATATCAACATTCTGATCTGATGTGATATGTCACAAGTAAATAAATGCACGATAAATTGGTTACAAACCAGCCATTTCCATTTTGGGACAAATTGGTCTGAGCCGCACGGTGATTCGTTTTAAATCGTTTTTTTTTCTCTTTCTTTACATAGATGTAGATAAACACTATACACTTTAATGTATTTCATCTACTTCTTTTCCTTTCTTTTCATGTATGTTATAATTGAATAGTATACAATTTCAAATACCATTTACAACACAAAAATATGCAAACAGCTGCGCTGCAACCACCAACAATGGTCTTCGTGGAGGGCGACTCCGTGAGAAAGATAAGCAATGGATCAGGTGTATTTGAACACTCACTTCCACAGATTCCAAATCAGACAAACCATATCATCACCATTCCTGATGACATTCAACAACAGCAACAACAGCAACAACAGCAACAACAGCAACATAAACAACAACAACAAGAATCAGAAGGTATTGTAGATTCGGGGGATGGTTCAACTAACCACCTGGAAAACATTCAATACTACCGATTTGACACAAAGCCATTACCGCAACCTAGAATCCCCAGCTCAGGTTCGGCAGAGAACCAGCTATTCACTAAAGATCAAAAACGGTCAAAGTTTGTCAATTTGTTCAGGGGTTCAGTTTCTCAAAGTATAAGACGCAAAAACAAAAACAAAAACAAGGTTAAAGTGTCTGAATCAGATTATCAATCTGCACCAACGGTGGCACATTTGAAGTTAAACGAAGATGGTAAATGGAGTGAGCAAATGCAAGAATCCAAGCTTCGAAAAAGAAATAGATTACCATCTAGATTTGATGAGTATGAACAATTGATTGATGAACATGCAGTGTTTGATGATACTCAATTAGGGAATAACCCGTTACGACAACCGATCAATGGACTCGATGCAGGTCTATCGGTATCTTCAAAAACAGGTCAACCACATGATCCGAATGCCTTACAAATTTTGAAAACGAAAAAAACCAGAGCAAAATCATTGGAAGACGAATTCACAGAGAAAGACTGGTTTGTATTGCATGCTGCAATGAAGGATAACAGGCAATATCAAAGAGAACTCCAAAAGGAAAGAATGTATCAAATGGTGTGTGATGAAAACGATGAAGAGTACAGGCAAATGTATAAGAAATGGTTGATTCAACAGGAACAGGAAGAAGAGTTAATGAAACAACGGAAGAGAGATCTAAGTAGACTACCAACGACTGTCTCTGGAAACCACCCTAATTCATTCATCATGAGACCAGACTCGAATGTCCATTCCTTCCAAACTATGTATGATTATAACAGATATGTTAATGGACTTCCGACAATTAACTACCAAGTGAACAACCATTATTACGGCAGTGCTCCTCCCCAGACTCATAATGGCAGATCAACAATACACAACACATGCAATGGGTACGACAGTGATGAAGAACTGCAATATCTGATGAAAGAAGACAGGGACCGGTTCCTGAAGAGAATATCCAAATCTCAAATCACGTTAAATGATCAGGAAAACATGGTATCTGGATCGCAATTTAAATCAGTGGATGGGAAAAGAGACAGGTTGAGATTAAAATTGAACAGGTTGAATAAAATGATCACAGGAAACGATGCTAATATCGACAACAGACAAGGAAATGATGTAAATTACAACACTAATGATGCCAATAACAAGAAAAGCAAAATACCACAAATTCCAAAACTATCTCCTATGACCCCTAATGAAGCAGCTAACAATATCAATGGTTTTGGGTTCAAATCTCAATTTATGAAAGGCAACATGAATGATAGTATTTATGGCAAGACGATTTCACAAAAATCAAAAGATATTGATATGTCGTTGTTACCGATCAACAGAAATTTGCATAGAGCCATTAAGGATTTATCTGATATTAATAAGTCATTGGATCTTTTCTTGAAAAATGTCATTTTATTAGCTGCCTTTTTCCAACTAACTGATTTTTCCATTGATTTACTGACATCTTTAATATCTACATTTGTTAAATTTGTATTGACCAGTGTCAATGTCACTGGTGGCAACAATGCCAATGACAGGGACTCTGCTATCAGAAGAGATAGACTTAATAGAACGACAGATGCGTGGTGCAGTTGTGGTGCTTTATTAGTCAAATTTGTAATCAAGGGGGTAGTGACAATGTTTATCGGACGGTTACTTTACAGGATTTGGAGTTTGGTCTCAACCACACTCGGTGGAGTTTACAAAGTTGGGCAAGTGTTTAGACTCGTGTAATTTTGTATATATAAAAATGTGTATATTAATAATATTCGAATACTTTGAAATATATGAAAGGGGGAAAACAAACTAGTAATGAAAAAAAACTGTTATAAAAAAGAACCTGCAATTAATTTAATAGCAAAAGAATAATAACCCAAAGTTAAACAAGTAAGAAGAAAGATAACCAGCCCCAAGAATTATAGAAAAAAGTGTGTTAAAAAGACAAAAGGAAAAATGATGTGTGTATCAGTAAATTAATTGAAGCAATAATAACTCTAGTTAACTAGTTTCAATAAATCTTCAGCTAATTCCTTGATATCATCCAAGATTTCAGTTTCACCAAATTTTGACAAAGTTTCTTCTAAAATGTTCAAGGATCTAGAGCTGTCATCTTCTTGAGATGAGTAACCCCAGAAGTCACTAATGTCCTTACCAGCACCATTAAAGACCAAAACGTTTGGAGTAGCTTCTGGAATGTCAGATAAGACACCCTTAGTACCAAATTTGATCAAATTGGCCTTCAATTCACTTGGACTAACGACACCACCTTCGGCAAACAATGACTTGTCATCTGGTTGTAATGACAAAAAGTAGGTCAACAAACCAGCAACATGAGGAGATGCCATAGAAGTACCAGACAACACAGCGGTAGCAGTGTCGGAACCGATGTAGGTGGATAAAATGTTCAAACCTGGAGCAAAGATATCGACACACTTACCATAGTTAGAGAAGTAAGCTCTGGTATCGGACAAAGTAGATGCACCAACAGTGATTGGGTTTTCAGCACCAGCTGGAGATGTGTTACAAGCATCTTGGTTTTCGTTACCAGCGGCAACGGCAAAGTGGATACCAGCCTTGACAGCAGCGTTAACAGCGACATCCAATGCAGGGGACTTACCACCACCTAGAGACATGTTAGCGGTGGAACCCTTGAAACCCTTCTTCTTGGAGTCAGCAATGTGTAAATTAGCAGCAACTTCGACACCCTTGACAACGTCAGCCATGGAACCGGAACCGTTGGATCTCAACACCTTAATGGCAACAACATTTGCATTCTTAGACACACCATAACTCTTTGATGCAATAGTACCAGCACAGTGGGTACCGTGACCGTTCCCATCAACATCATCATCACCTTCTGGGATTGTGGCACCCCATTTGGCACGACCTTCGAATTCTTCATGGTTAATGTTGACACCAGTGTCAATGACATAAGATGTGACACCATCACCGGCAATGTCATCATACAAGTATTGGTTAAAGTTGGATAAGCCCAATTGTTCTCTGTGGGACACTCTTGATAAACCCCATGGAGCGCCAGTTTGGCTTGTAGCGTTGTTGGTGTGAACGATGGAATCCAATTCGATACCTGAAACTTCTGGGTTTCTCAACAAAGTCTTAACAACTTCTGGAGTAAACTTACCAGAGTAACCCAACACGTTACCACCAATGTCAAAAACATGTTTTAATCCTCCACCAGTGGTGGTTGAAAACTCAGACACTTGTTCTGGAGTGGTCAAGGTGTTCAATGATTGAACAACAACGTCATTGAGCCACAGTTGATGTGAATCAAAAGAGCTCTTGTTCAAACCACCATTCTTGAACAAAACAATGTAAGAATTTGGAATGATAGAAGCAGCAGATGGAGTAATTAATGGAGCAGCTTCATCTTCGGCCAACAAAGTCACTGCAGGAACAGCGTCTGAGGAGGAGGAAGATGTAGAAGTGACAGCAACTTCACCAGCGGCAATTTCATCACTGTCAGACTTGGTCAAGACAAAGGCATTGTCTTCACCGGTAAAGTCTGGAATAACCAAGGCATTAACTGAAGTTAAAGCCATAACCAATGCAATGGCAGTAGATTGAGAAAGCTTCATAGTTTTGATTTGACGCCAAAATGGGTAATTTTTAAAACAGTGTTAAAAGGGTTTTAGTTAAAAAGTGGGGTTCGGAAGAGTTAAAAAAAGAGTAGTTGGTTTTTTTTTAGATAAAGGTAAAGTAAAGAAGTACAATGATTGAATTGTAAGTATTTACTTTGATAAAGAAAGAGGAAAAGAGGAAAAGGAAGAACAAGAAGAAAGAAAAGAAAAACCACAGAGGAAAGAGGAGAAAGGAAAACAGATAAACAACCACCACATTTTACAACACGATAAGATAACCAAGGTACTTAACTCACTTATCAAAAAAGAACGAGTTCGGTGGCAAAAAAAATATTTATTTTTGGTGTGACTAAAAGTGGGAGACTGTGTCAGAAGTACACAGCCTTGACACAATTAATGCGATAAGACCTTATGAACATCTTTACACCAGATATGACATTCACATTCACATTGTGTATATGTGTGTTATGTGGAACGGTTTGGTTTGGTGTGGATAGTCGTGCTGGTGCACGTGATTTTACTGTTCTTTGTTAGTTCTGTGGGTGAATTACTATATTTAAATGTTGAATATATGTATACTATATTTGAAAAAAAAGAGCAAAATAAGTAATATCCTATCAAAGGGTACGTAAGAGTAGTAGAGGAGAGAAAAGTAGAGGAAAAAAACTATAAAATGGTAAAGTTCAACTTAAAGTTATGCATCAAATGTATACAGTGTCGTTGATCACTGTGGTGTTCAATTGATTTAAGATATCATTCATCGAAAAATCATGCTTTTGATACTTATGTGAAGGGGTAAAGTCAAATTGATTATCATTCTCACTGATTAATGTATCAGCGGATTCATTGAATAGTTTCATGTCGTTATTGCTTGCTGGCGAAGGAGGCAACGATGATTTAGACGACATTGGTGATTTCATTGTAGATGAATATGATGAGAAACATTCATCTGACGATGACCCATCAGATTCATATAAGGTATCCTCTGTCGTCACCCTATGATTTAGATTGGTCGTCGATCCTTGCTTGATAGTGGTAGTTTCTAATAATGATGGTTCATAGATCTTTGAATGTAATCCAAGGAATGACTCATCAAGACTCAAAATCTTATCGTTATCAATCTTCTTCATATCTACAATGGAATTGTTTGATGCTGGCACTACAGTTCCACATTCCCTGGCATGAACATCAAATTGGAATGAATTCTTTATCGAACATTTCAACATTTCGTTTCTCTGTATTGCTGAACCTGTGTGGGAAAAATCTAAATCTTCAAGATCCCAATGGATGATGGAACCATCCTTGGAACTGCTGTACATGTTATTATCGTCCACCCATTGAAGTGATGTCACTTCTTCTATGTGACTGCCCAGTTCTGCCATTGGTTTCATCTGTCTGATGTCCCAAATGGTGACACTTTTCTGTAAATTGGCAGCACACAAGTAATTAGAGTTAGTGTCACACCATTTCACTAGTGTGGTTTCACAGTTGGATTTATGAGGAATGTAAAACGATGATGAAGATAAACCAACCCCATCGTTGACTCTCATGTCAAACAATGAAACACCGAATGATCCCGACAATGCCAATAGGCCGTCTTGTTCCTTGTTAGCATCGAAACTGGAAATTGATTTGACTTTACTCTTCAAAATTGGAAATCTAGATCTGGAAGTGTCCCAAAGAAACATGTTCTCTCTGTACAAAGATAGCAAGGAGTTTTTGTTGCAAGATTTCCATTGTCTTGGTGTGACATCCATCATGTACACTGTGTTGGTACATTTATTGTTCAATGACATTCTAGTGGTATCTTGAAAACCAGAAGTGATGTGTTTGGCGTGGTTGAATCTCTTGATGATCTCTGCATTTTTAGATGATGATTCACCGTTGGTGTTTGGAATCAAGGTCAAATTGACAATACCTTGAACATGACCAGATAACAAAAGTTTAAAATCATCCTCTTCTTCTTCTTCTTCTTCTGCATTTGTGTTGCCGGTGGCATCGTACAACCATTTCAGTGAATGGATGTAAGGTAATGTGATGGATGTCTTATGGGTTAAATAGTTTTTCGAAGTGTCGATGTTGTAAATCTTTAAATTTTCGTGGTTTGAATTAGATCCAATGGCTAGTTTCCCAGAATCAACATCCAACGAAGTGTTGAAAGTCAATGGATTATCGAATAAGGAATCGTGGGAAATCACAGCTGGGTTTTCCTGAGTGGTTTCAACGACTGCTTGACTGGATGTACTTGAAGTTGAATCAATGGACCAATAGTTAGAACTTAGTTTTCTCGATGGAGATGTTAATCTATTGAAGAATGAGAATTCCTCTTCTTCACCTGGGATTTTGTGTTTTGGTTGAAGCTTGGATCTTGATCTTGGTTTATCAAAATGAATTGGTGAGTATTGCATAGTGAAAAGGTGATGAGAATGTGTATTTAAAAAGAGAAAGAAAAAAACGAGACAATGTAGGTTAGAACTGTTGAATTCACCTGAATAAACGAATGACAAGTAGTTGGTGGATATAGATATATATATATTTATGTAAGTAATAAAATTTAATTGCCCTTAGTTAGAATTTAGAATATGGACAAATAAATGTAAATTGGGGTAAAGTATGAAACGAGTGTAGAAAGTTAGATTGAATAAACGAAGGTAAAAAAGTTGGGTTGGTTTAGTTGATCAAAAAGAGCAAAATAGACACTAAAGTGAAGAATACTATGTTTAAATGGTTCAGAAGGCATGGTATGTATGAAAGAGAAAAAAAAATCTACAAGAATCAAGGAACGTCGAGTTCTTTATACAAAATCCCATACCTTTGAACCATCCACCTATCCACCACCTGATGGATACACACCATGGTACCTGATAAGGCAATTTCCCATTCACATTCAAAAGCATGTATGTAAATCTGCGTTGAACTCCATTGATGGCTGGATTATTTGATTTTACAATCTAGGATTACTGTAACAAAAAGTTGTGGTTTTCAATATTTTAAACATGCTACACAAACAAAATTAAAAAAAAATAGACAAACAGCCGCACATTGTCCCAGTTAGGAAATTTCGTTGATGCTAGCCACCTTACATTAACTAATTGATTGTAACAAGCTCAACTTATTCTAGTTACAAGTTTTTTATATACATATATATGTATGTATGTACATCTGTGTGTACCTTACTTACTTTAGTTGAAAATGTGTAATACTATAATAAAATAGTTAATGGGTGATGTAATTGTCTCTTGTGGGAGATTAAAAAATTTTCCCAGATTGTAGACTTTGTCTGTAAAAAGTTCATATTCTTTAAAATTACACAACTCTATTATCTGTGTCTACCTATTTTGTAATTATAATGTATTATGAATAATGACACTATATACTATATCTTATATATAGTATCCTGTATACATTCATCCATTGTCAATTTGTAAAAAAAAAACAACAACAAAAAAGAACACACACACATACAGAAACCCCTACCAACATACTAAAACCAACTCCACAAGAACCACCGGAATTGACCGTTTGGAACGAGTTCATAACACCCGTACACCAAATACAACTACACCACACCCCATAGGAAAGTCTGCCATTACGTGTTCATGTGTCAGCAGAAAAAAACGACTTTTTTTTCTCTCACCTCCCACTGTTTCGCTCTTGGTGTCTGTCTGTTTAGCAAGAAAAAAAAAAGGTGAAAGAAGACAACTGAGTCAGACAAACAGGGAAGGAGAGAGATGTTGTATTGTAATTTGTAATTTTGATTCATTCATAAATTTCATTTTACCAATTAGTAATATATATACCTTTCTTTGATTAGGATCGTTGTGTTTCTTTTCTTAAATTTCAAAGGTATTTTTACACGTTGGTGTTTATTTCCCAAAAGAAGAAAATAAAAAACTCACTCAACAACCAAATTTACCCTTCCCCCTTTACTGGTTGTGTGTGTCATTTATAGAGAATCAATTGCCTTCTCTATTGCTTAATCAACAAAACCATTCTAATTAATATCCAATTAATTTATCAAGGAATACCAGTAACAATTTTTTTTGAACTTTACTTATTATTAGGTTTTGTTTTTTTTAATATACACCTCATTCATCTCATACATAACATAACATCATATAACATAACATAAACACACTTCCTTCATCCATTGCATTACTCATCAATTTTTTTCATCCCTGTTATACATTGTACCCAAATTATATATATTTGATCTAGGAATCATCCCACAATGTCAGTGTATGTATTTCCTTAGGTTTATTTTTTTATTTTTGTTCGTTTACATGAATTTTATACTAACATATTTTTATCGGTTTTTGAAAAAAAAACACACACACAATTAATGTAGGCGTTCTCCTATCACAGTTAGAGTCATTGCCGCCGAGGGCTTGTACAAAAGAGATGTGTTTAGATCACCAGATCCATTTGCTGTGTTGACAGTAGATGGTGGTCAAACGCAAAGTACTGAAACCGCAAAGAAGACCTTATCCCCCCACTGGAATCAAACATTTGAATTCAATGTCACCGAAAATTCGATTTTGATCATTCAAATCTTTGATCAAAAGAAATTTAAAAAGAAAGATCAAGGGTTTCTTGGTGTGGTTAACATCAGAATTGGTGATGTCGTTAACTTGAACGATAACGTCTCTGAACAAACCATTGCCGAGGAATTGAAACGGTCAAATTCAAATCTTGTTGTTTCCGGTAAAATCATAGTGACAGTGTCTCATAAGAACAATGCTGCAAGAGACCCAAGAGATCCAACTAATTTTAGAAACTCCACTGCATCGACTCCTTCCACAAACAATAACAACTCATCATCGTCGAACAGAGCATCAAGTAGTCACATTGGCCAACCATCATCGTCCTCATCACAACAACAACTCCATTCATCGACTCCATCCACAAACTTGAACTCACAGTTCCCTGGTACAGCAGCTGCAGCCGCTGCTGCGTCATCGTCATCCGCAAATGCTTCATCTCCAACTACAGGTCAAAGACAATTCTCATCATTTGAAGACCAATTGGGTAGATTACCTCCTGGTTGGGAACGGAGAACGGATAACTTTGGCAGAACGTATTACGTTGATCATAACTCTAGAACAACAACATGGAAAAGACCAACGTTGGACCAAACCGAGACACAAAGACAACAAGAAAGAGAAAGAACAAGAGAACAAGAGAGAAACCAATACAGAAACAGAACGTTACCAGATGGTTCCAGCACCCCTGTTGACCAATCTACTGCCATGACAATGGCTGCCACGGGTGCAACAACACCAGGTTTGGGTGAACTTCCCCCAGGTTGGGAACAAAGATTCACTCCTGAAGGTAGACCATATTACGTTGACCATAACACTAGAACCACAACTTGGGTTGACCCAAGAAGACAACAATTTGTTAAAAGTTATGGTAACAATGGTGGTTACAATGCCCAAAGATTGTCTGCCATGGGTCCATTGCCAAGTGGTTGGGAAATGAGACTAGCCAATACATCAAGAGTGTATTTCGTCGATCATAATACAAAGACAACCACTTGGGATGATCCAAGATTACCTTCATCATTAGATCAAAACGTTCCTCAATACAAGCGTGATTTCAGAAGAAAATTGGTGTACTTCAGATCACAACCTGCCTTGAGAATCTTGCCTGGTCAATGCCACATTAAAGTGAGAAGAGATCATTTAATGGAGGATGCATTTAGAGATATTATGAGACAAACTCCTGAGGACTTGAAGAAGAGATTGATGATCAAATTCGAAGGTGAAGAAGGTTTAGATTACGGTGGAGTTTCGAGAGAATTTTTCCAACAATTGTCCCATGAAATGTTTAACCCATTTTATTGTTTGTTCCAATACGCTTCCAGTGATAACTACACTTTACAAATCAATCCAAACTCTGGTGTCAACCCAGAACATTTGAACTATTTCAAGTTCATTGGTAGAACCGTTGGTTTAGGTGTGTTCCACCGTAGATTCTTGGATGCATTCTTTGTCGGTGCCATGTACAAGATGATGTTGCACAAGAAGATTGTGTTACAAGACTTGGAAAGTGTTGATGTGGAATTGTACAAATCTATGTGCTGGATGTTGGACAATGACATCACTGATATCATCTATGAAACATTCTCTGTGGAGGAGGATAGATTTGGTGAAAAGGTTGTCATTGACTTGAAACCGAATGGTAGAGACATTGAGGTGACCAATGAAAACAAACGTGAATACGTGGAACTGAAGACAGAATGGATTATTTCCAAACCTGTTGAACAACAATTCAAAGCATTTATGGATGGTTTCAATGAGTTGATTCCACAAGAATTAGTGTCTGTGTTCGATGAAAGAGAATTGGAATTGTTGATTGGTGGTTTAGCTGATATTGATATCGAAGACTGGAAGAAGTACACTGATTACAGAGGATACCAAGAAAGTGATGAAGTCATCCAATGGTTCTGGAAATGTGTCAGTGAATGGGAAGGTGAACAGAGAGCTAGATTGCTTCAATTCACTACCGGTACTTCAAGAATCCCAGTCAATGGTTTCAAGGACTTGCAAGGTTCTGATGGTCCAAGAAGATTCACCATTGAGAAGGCTGGTGAGCCAGATCAATTGCCAAAATCACATACTTGTTTCAACAGAGTCGACTTGCCTCCATACAAGGATTATGACTCATTGAAGAAGAAGTTGACCATCGCTGTGGAAGAAACTATTGGTTTTGGTCAAGAATAGTTGTCTTTTTATCAATTCTGTCCTCTCTTTTTATTAACCGCTTCTGTTTGCTTGTTTTCCGTTCTTTACTTCCTGTTTTTTTATTTGTTTTTTGTTTTTTGTTGTTTTGATTTGATTCTCTTCCTTTCCTTTTTTAACCTTCTGTTTTCTTGCCTTTTAATCTTTTTTCGGTTCCTTTGTGCAGTTAATTTTGCTATATTGTCCAATCTCTTTGAGTTGAACGATTAAGAAGTATTTTAATTGTTTTTTTTTATTTTATTTTTTGTTTTGTCCTTTTTGTTTTTTGGTTTTGCACCTTTTAACTTTGTTTCTTTTACCATTCATATTTTTTTCTTGTCCTCTTTCCATATCTGTGCTCTTTTGCACTATATATACTATATTCTATCTATACTAAACTTAACTACTACTTTTTTTTACGATTCCATCTTGAATAGGTTCATTCTTTTTCCCCTTCTCTTGATAATTTATGGTCTTCTTTTGTTAAGGTTTTCTGTTTTTATTATTATATATAGTTTTCGTTAATAATGCTATCTTTATCTTTCTACTTTAAAGGAAAAAAACAAATTACAATAAAATATGTTTGTGTTCTTGGAGACACCAATCTGATTGACCGTTTTTCATTGGTGATCTGTAACAACCACCCTTTCAAAACACAGAGAAAGATGTACTATGATGCACGTTTATTCGGGTAGAATAAAAATTGTTATTCCCTTATCCCATCCATTTAGACCTCAATATTCATCCGCTTTATGGAGTCTTGACAAAACGTCGTTCTTCCTAAAAGATGTTTGGATAAGTTTGCTTATCACAGCCAGTTGACATTTGAAAATTTTTCAAAATGAAAAAATTCCACAAAGGAGTTCTCTTAGGAAAAGGGTGCATTCAAAATAGGTTATAAAACAATTGTAAGATGGTATTTTGAACTCAAGATACAATTTTACAACAATTGATGCTATGAAGATTCAATAACCAACCATCAAGGAAGGGAAGAGTAGTTGTGGGTATAAGAAAATGTGCCAAAGATCAAGATGGGTCTTTTTCAAATATTTTTTTTTGATTTTTGCTGGTGAGTTATATCGACACGTCATCAAGTAATGGCAGATATCGGAGAAATCAGTCAACAAGAACCATTAATTCCCTTATTCTATCTATTAACCGATTGTTCAACGTTGAATTGTTAATTAATTAGTCGATCCATCTACCAGTTTAGGACTTTCATCAATGTTATAATGTCACTGAGATTGCTGAATGAAGCGGTAGCAAGTATGCTTCAGAGCGAAGTATCTCTTATTTCACTCTTCAGTGTGTGCAGAGAACTTATTCAAAACAGTTTAGATGCTAATGCTAGAAGGATCAAGATGAGTATATCATTTAACAAAGACGTAATCAATGTCAAATGCGAAGACGATGGTAAGGGAATACTGTTGGATGAATTAAACCTGCTTGGAAAACGACACTACAGTTCTAAACTATCACATAATGATGATGGGTTGGATGCCTTGAAGAGCCTTTCAACGTTCGGATTCAGGGGGGAATCATTCCATTCCATAGTGCATGCTAGCACACTGGTTGCAGTATACACCAAGACCAATGATAGTGCTGTTGTTGGGAATGTGACATTTCTGGGTTCATATGCAAGCCATAAGGTTGCTTACAGCAGTGAAAAGTTTAACAAACACGTTCAAGGGGGATCTGGAACAACAATTTGTCTATCTGATGTATTCGGTCCATTTCCTGTAAGAAAAATACAAGCATTGAAGAATAATTGGTCAATAATTGAAGCACAATTACGTAATGTCATCTTTTTGTCCATGTTAGATAAAAAGAACGTTTCCTTAAACTGTGTTAAAATTGACAATGAGAAGACTCACAGCATTGTTGATATTAAAAAGATGTCTCACGTGCTCAACAATGAAATAGCCCTGGGATCGTTATTTAAAACTGTGTTTGGTGAAGATCTTTTCTTGAAACCAATAGTGCAAAAATGTAAATACAAGGATTACTTGGTTGATGTTTATTTAAGCCGGTATACGATACAAAAGAAATCACATCAGTACATATTATTAAATGGGAGGCTCGTTGTTAATGATGAACTGTATCAAGCTGTGAATAAGGTATATTGTTTCCATTCTCCAGTCAAGAGTCAATTCAATTCTAGTGGAAAACCTGTATCTCCGTCTAAGATGTTTGGTAAGCCATATTCCAATAACCCAGTTTTTATCATAAAAGTTAACTGCCCTTCTGAGGTTTCAGATTTGATCCAAGACCCTGCTAAAATTTGCTATCAATCAAGACATTTTAGAGTGATTACACCTTTGATTGTGAAGATCATTGGAAAATGTTTCACGGATGGATTAATAGCTAAAGGCTTGACAGATGCAGTTCCAACCCCAAAGTCACCCATCAAAAAACAGAAAAGGATGAGCCCAGAGGATATTAGATACATCAAGTCGAGTGCTAGATTCTCGAATATCCCTACTACCAATTCCAACCCCAAAGAACTAACGAATGGTGAGGCACACCATAAAAGGATTTTGAATTTTAAAGAATTTAGTAAAAACTTAAGAACCAACTCTCCAAATAATCAGCGATGTGCACATAAGGGTGATTCATGTATAGAAGTTATAGGACAAGAAAACTTGGAAAAAATGTCTCCATTTTTCAATACAATAGTTAAACTTGATTTTGATCGAGATCTTTTACAAGGCTGCAGTGCAATTGGTCAAGTTGATAAGAAGTTTATTTTAGTTAGTGTCACGGGTAGCACTTCCAGCTCAGGTCAAAACTTGTTTATTTTAGACCAGCATGCAGCAGATGAACGAATTAATGTGGAGATTCTGTACAAGGAAATGATAGAGGACACTATTCTTTCATATAAAGGACATGACAGTACCACACTACAACTACACGAATGTGGTTTAATGTTGGATTTAATGATTGATGAAAAGAACCAGATGGAGTTGTTTAAACCTACACTAAATAAATGGGGAATAATATTTGAAACCATTGAAGATGACACTATTTTAGTGACCAAACTACCATCTATTATCGCCTCACGAATTAAAGATGATTGTGTTTCGTTACGAAATGGCATCAGGGAGTTTTTGGAAGAATTAAACAACAAGAAAAAAGCTTCATACGTTCATCCTGGAGTTAAAAAACACCATTGGGAAGAGTACATAGCTCATATGCCGGAATTTTACAAAGAAATTTTAAAATCCAAAGCTTGTCGTTCATCAATCATGTTTGGTGATGAACTTACCATTTATCAATGCCAACAGATCATCAAAGGATTGTACAAATGTATCAATCCATTCATATGTGCTCATGGTAGGCCATCTTTAATTCCATTATGTAGCATGGTCTGCCATGATTGAGTTATATGCTGCATAAGTATTCAAACAGAACAAATCTTTACTAATTAAAATTTAATTTTATAACACGTATTATGAGGTATATGGTTTATTAATAAATATCTATATAACTATATACAAGGGTCTTTAACTGTAGATGAAACTGACATTAGAATACAATTCTGTCATTGGGTTTTCACCAGTCTTTGTTGTAGTTGCTTCTGTATCACCCCAAACATTCAAAAATTCTGAATGAGAACTGGTGGAACTGACCTTCCCGACAACTTGTCTATATAGATCATTCAAAACGTTAAAGTCTGTCGGGAACATTATATCGAAATATCCTTGCTCACACATGTATGAATCCACATTGATCATACTATCCTTATACATCGTTTGCACTGTTGGTGAGTTAAAACCTGGAATTGTGGAATCCAGTTGATTGAAATCTGATGCAAGCAATTGATGATTTGGGAAGTAATGTCCTAGAATATTAATGAATTTTAACAATCTGGTTGGGATGTACTCAGCATCAGATAAATTATTTCTCAATGGGTTCAACATACTTTTAACTCTCTTTTGTAACCTGAACTCATTTAATGGATGCCCCTTTAACTTGTAAATCGGGAAATCACCTCTTTCTCTCAAATCCAAATACTTTAAAGTCCAAGGATCCAACACGGGAGAGTAATATTCTTGGAAATCATTGTGTTCATCAACAACAACATAACCTTGGAACGGTTGGTTGGTGTCCAAATCATATCTAACGACATCGTGTGACAAGTTATCGAAAACTTCCAAGGCAATGACAAAACATGGCTCATCAACTAGCTCATTCCATTCCAAGATAGACTTGTTGATAACTTCCACCTTATCCATATGTTTACCCAACCTAGAGTTTTGTTTATTGAACAACTTTGATGAGATTTCAATGATTCTATATTTGGTTCTCTCGTATACTTCAGGTTCATTTTTCTGTAAGAAATCCAAGATGTTCAGCATCAATGTACCATTACCAGCACCAACTTCGTAAATTATTAGGTCATTATACGGGTAATTGTTCAATTTGTAATTCACTAATATGTATCTTGCAAGGGCTTCTCCGTAATATGGTTGAAACAATTCCGTTGGTGTATGCCATAA
Source organism: Ambrosiozyma pseudovanderkliftii (assembly GCA_003707895.3). Classification (NCBI taxonomy): domain Eukaryota; kingdom Fungi; phylum Ascomycota; class Pichiomycetes; order Pichiales; family Pichiaceae; genus Ambrosiozyma; species Ambrosiozyma pseudovanderkliftii. The sequence goes on from PPLW03000049.1 coordinate 69,302, forward strand.
TTGTAGAGATGGTTTCTCCAATTGAAATTCATTCTTATTGGGTTCGACAGTACTTTTAGATTGATCCTTTTTTGTCGATCCTCTGAAATTTGACTTATTGTTGTTGTCATTATTGTTATTTGTTTGTTTGGAGGATGCCTTCCCCTTGTACTTTTGACCATGTTTCAAAACAGGTAACCTTTCCTTATCGTATTTATCATATGCCTCTAACCATTTAGCCATAAACTCATCCTTACCATTCAATTCTTTATAATCAAATGGTTTATCAGGTTGGAAAATCACAGCTTCCTTGGAGAAATACCCGTATGATGGATTATACAGAGAATCTTCAATGAAATCGGACCCTAATAATTTCACAGATTTTGGTCTCTTGGAACGTTTGGCCAACCTTTTGCTATTAGTTAAAGGGTACTTCTCAAATTGCCTAGCATTTTGTTCAACATCCATGGTATCAATACCACCTTGTTGGAACAAATACCCTAACAAGTTACCATTTCCACCAGTGTAATCAGACTCCGTTGATGGTAACCTAAGTTGAGCCATTGATGGTAACAATGAGTAATCATGAATGAATTCATCTTTCTTCGTTGATTTTGTTGGAGTTGGAGCTTTGCCGAAATTCTTGAAAGAGATCTTTCGTATTATCGTACGAGAGAACCGCGTCTCTTTAGATGCATGCTTCACCACTGAAAACATTGTCACTATCAGAAACAAATTTGGAGAACGATAGTACTGGTTTGTCCAACCCAACAGCGATAATAGCCAAAGAGATCTGGTTTACCTTAAACTTAACCTTTACTTCTGCCCCACTCTTTTCCCTCGAAAAAACAACACTGTCATTTTTCAGACACGTGCCAATAATTTGTATGGGAAAATTTTTTGATAAAGGACCCATTTCATATATAATATCAGAGAAAAGGAAGAGATGGGGGTTGATGGGTTCATTGATTGATGGGAAGGTTTATACATTGGTAAAGCCACATTTATTTTCCATTTTGAATAAAGTCAGAATATGGGTGTTCCAGCACTTTTCCGTTGGCTTTCTAGAAAGTATCCAAAGATCATCTCACCAGTCATTGAGGAAGATCCAATTGTCGTTGGTGATTCTGAAGTTCCTCCACAGTATGTTAATCCAAACCCAAATGGAGAATTGGATAATTTATACTTGGATATGAATGGTATTGTGCATCCATGTTCTCATCCTGAGAATAAACCGCCACCAGAGACTGAAGCAGATATGATGTTGGAGGTGTTCAGATATACTGATAGAGTGTTAAACATGGCCAGACCTAGAAAATTGTTGATGATTGCAGTCGATGGTGTTGCTCCAAGAGCCAAGATGAATCAGCAAAGATCAAGAAGATTCAGATCGGCTAGAGATGCCAAAATTGCTAACGAGGAAAAGGAACGTCAATTACAAGAAATGGAGGCTAGAGGTGAAATCATTGATTCTGCCGTTAAGAGTAAGAAAACTTGGGATTCTAATTCTATCACTCCAGGTACCCCATTCATGGACATATTAGCGGAATCATTGAAGTATTGGGTGTCTTATAAATTATCAAGTGATCCCGGTTGGGCTTCATTACAAGTGATCATCAGTGATGCCACGGTTCCAGGTGAAGGTGAACATAAAATCATGAACTTTATCAGATCCCAAAGATCAGACCCAGAACACGATCCAAATACATCCCATTGTATTTACGGGTTAGATGCAGATTTGATTTTCTTGGGTTTGGCCACTCATGAGCCACATTTCAGAATTTTGAGAGAAGATGTGTTTGCCAAGGATCAAGCTCAAAGACAACTAAGAGCTAAGGATAGTTTGAGTATGGATGAAGCTACAAAGCAAAAGTTAATCGACAGTGACAAGAAAAAACCATTCCTTTGGCTACATGTTAACGTACTAAGAGAGTATTTAGAAGTTGAATTGAACATTCCTAGACTACCATTTAAATTTGACATTGAAAGAGCCATCGATGATTGGATTTTCATGTGTTTTTTTGTTGGTAACGATTTCTTGCCTCATTTACCGTCGTTGGACGTCAGAGATAACGGTATCGATCTCTTAGTGAACATATGGAAGAGAATCCTTCCAACATTGAGAGGTTATATTACACGTGATGGTAACTTAAGTCTAGACGGTGTTGAGAAGTTGATGGGTCAATTAGCAATGCAAGAGGATAATATCTTCAGAAAGAGACACGAGATTGAAAAAAGAAGAGAAGACAACGACAAGAGACGGAAACAGGAAAGGGATCAACAAAGTGCCATGAAGAATGTCATTTTGAAAACTGTGTCGAAGGGTAAAGACAATGCTCCTCTTATCCCATCCCAGAATATGACATTGACCAATTTGAAAACTGGTGCTGTCACAGGAGGTTTGAATATGAACAACAGTGAAATTGTTCACAATATAAATACAATCTCACAGGCAAATACTGCTAACAAAAGTGTTGCTGATATTCTGAAACAGAATTTGGCTGCTCAAAATGCTTCCAACACCACTGAAAGTACAAAGAAGGCAGAACCCATCGATGTCTCTGAATCAACTAACGACAAAAAGAGAACCTTTTCTGCCGAATTCGGTGATGAACCATCTGATGAATTTGGAAATGACTCCATTAAATTATGGGAACCTGGTTACAAAAACCGTTACTATGAACAAAAGTTTAATACTACTGATGCTGAAGAGATTAAAAGAATCAGAAGAGATATGGCGAGATGTTATGTGGAAGGTATTTCTTGGGTTTTGTTGTACTATTATCAGGGATGTCCTTCTTGGAATTGGTACTTCCCATACCACTACGCTCCGTTTGCTGCAGATTTCACTGACTTGCACGAATTTAATGTTGAATTCAAATTGGGTGCTCCATTTAAACCATTTGAACAATTAATGAGTGTGTTACCTGCTGCATCAGGCCATAATTTACCAGAAATATTTAGACCATTGATGTCGGACCCTGATTCTGAGATCATCGATTTCTACCCTGAGGATTTCAAGATCGATATGAATGGTGCTAAAATGTCATGGCAAGGTATCGCCTTGTTACCGTTCATTGACGAAACGAGATTGTTGACAGCCGTGAGGGCAAAATACCCAGAACTGACTGAATACGAAACTGATAGAAATACATTAAAGGGTGAAATGTTGTTCATTGGTAAGAAGAACAAGAATTTCAAAAAATTCAATGCCTTGTATAATAAAGAATCAGATGAGGTTGTGTCTCTTAAATTTCATTGTCATTTAACTGGATTAGCAGGCGAGGTTTCTGCTACCGATAAGTTTGATCCTAAGAGTGTTCGGAAATTCCATTTAGATGTGGAGACAACTGATTACAATGACATTCCAAACGATTCATATTGTATGGTCAACTACAAGATGCCAGTTAAATTGCATGGTAAATCGATGTTATTGACTGGTTATGTTTCACATTTAAGAGTGTTGACCCACCAAGATAAGGAACAACTCAAGTATAGCAACAACAGATTCAACAGATACAACAAATTTGAACCAAAAAATGAAATTGATTATAAGCCACATACAGGTAAACATGGCGACAATATGTACAGATTGAGAGCTGGTGGTTACAAGTTTTTTATTGATTCGTTTGAAAATGAAGTTCAAAGGCAAGAACAATTGAGAAATGCTGCTGTGTATCAAAACCAACAGTATCAAAACCAATACGGCCAAAGTGGTCAACAATATTATAATAATTACAACGGTAATGGTGCCCGTTACAACAATTACAACGACTACAACAGTCATAACAACAACTATAATAATGGTAACAATTACAATAACAATAATAACTATAACAATAACTATTCTCGTAATAACAACAACTACAGAAATAACAATAACTATCAGGGAAATTATAGACAAAATAACGGTGGAGGATACAATAACAACATTAATAATCGTAATTATAGACGTTTTTAATCCAGATCTCTTTTTTTTTTTTTTTAATATCAAATAGCTTTATTTTTTGTACATTATATAATATATGTTTTTTATCTTTTTGTACTTCATTCCTCGATTAGTAGAACAAAAGCCAAATCAAGGCAGTGAACACCTGTTTGTTTTGTTTACATAAAATTGGGTGAGTATGGGATGTATAAGATGCGGTTCCCTTTAAAACATGTAACTCGTTGCACTGTTTTAGTGGTTGTATATCCAATGATTGAATGCTTTTGAACAATGGCGACAGGTACTGAAAGAGTTGCATTATCCGAAATCACACGGAAGTTAGAAAACCAATTGAGTAAAGACGAGAACACCAGACCAACAGTTCATATTAAAACCCACTCAGACATTTCGAAACAACAATGTAACCAACCCATAGAACTAATACACAATATACATAATCTAAGGAAACCACAGCAGTCGCACAATGCTAAACTAATAAGTCTGATCAATAATAGTTTCAGGAGCAGGAAGGGCAAACATAGATCTAATGGTATACCAAAGGGGAAATATCACAAGATTTCAAGTTCCCTTAGTGCAAATGATTCATTTAAAGTGTTTACAAACGAACCAGACAACGGTAAGATTGATAAAATTACTAACATTCCTTCAAATCACGACATTCTACAGAATTCATTAAGATCATTGTATAGGAAGCAACCAAAAATAACTGATGGGACCGCCAAATCAAGCAACAGTAGACAAATCAAGAAAACGTTAAATGTCGATACTGAATCATACACTCACCATCTCTCCGAACAACTGGAAAAGAATCTTAATGATGTGAAAACAATGGATCTGTTGATGGGGTATGAACTCCCAATACGGACTGCTTCAGACAACGACGCTCTACAGGGGAAACATTTTGTTGTTGATAAACTGTTAGATTTTGGGAAAATGTTTAAGATTGTTCAAGTGGTTGATGAGAGCAAGGGGAACACTATCATTGCTGGTTTGATGTTGGTCAAGGATACATGCTGGGTGACATTAAAGGTTGGGAATAGGATCGTTTTAGGAAACGATTATTGCACTATCGATTGGAATGATAGAACAAAGATTAGATTTTATTACAGATGGTCCAAATTAGTGTAAGTGTAACCATTTACGTAATATGATATTAACTAATAGCTATATACAAAACAAAAACATAAAATAATACAGAACTAAAGTTTAAGTTGTGATCTGATTTCAGTGAATGATTTTGGATCACATCTATTTAATAACACCTTCACATAACCGGTGAACTCTTGTACATTGAAATCTCCACTGGCAATAAGCAATGGTAAGTAATTAGATAAAAAATTGTAACTGAATTCAGTGTCACCTCTTAGTGCAATTAATTTCAAGCATTCTTTCAGCAATAAAAAATCCTGTCTGTCCAGGGCGTCATTTAGGATTCTTTCAGCGTATTTGTAATTGTCTCTGTTGATAAACACGGTGAACAACAGTAAATCTAATGATGTTCTATATTGGCTATCATTACCCTCTGAATGTGAAATCAATTTCGAAATGTTCCATAGCTTATTGACAGATCTGTGGTATTTGAACACCTTATGATCTAGTGATTCGAGTTCCTTAAACAGCGACACAAATTCCTTATTGTCCAACTGTGTGCCGGCAGCGATCAGTAATGGTATCAATTCTTGCACATTCTGGGTGGACAAATTTGGGTTGAATGTCCTTATTAGTGAAATGATGAATTCAAATCTTTTCGTGTAAACAGATGACGAAGTTGTTAAATCTTTATGGAATTCAGGCGACTGAACCATGATAGCAATGTAATCGATTAGATCCGATGATGTTAATGGTAATCCATTTGCTTGCATAGCATTAAAATGATCCTCTATCAGTTGAAATGGGTACTTATCAGAGTCTGTCAGATGAAGTTGTCTTAAATTTTCAAATCTATCATGATAGTTATCATGGGTTAACAAAGATGCGTCGAATGTGTCATGTACAGTTTTTGTTGAATATAACGTGATCTGTTGGATTTGTTTCATCAGAGATATTTTTGGACGAGTCAACGTATGGTAGTATCTGACACCGGAGAAAATGTCATCGTTGTCCTCGTCGATGTTCTTTTTGGCGTATTTTTCCTTATCAACAGCCCAGAGTCCCTCCAAGTTTAACACATTTCTTCTTTCACTTGTGAGGAAATGCACAAATATGTTATCAACTTTACAATCCATCATAACCCAAGTGTTTGGAGTCGCACCGTAATCATTTTTGGCATAACCAGGTCCCTTTTTCCCCTTTTTCAACAACCGTCTATGGTATTTAGCCATCTTAGAAGTGGATAACAGTCCCTCCATTTCAGGCACTTGATTTAATTCATGTTTCACATAGAATTTCAATTCCGATATAGCCTTGGTAATGTGTCTAGATGATTTACCTGTACCAACAATCATGAAATCGGCAACATCTTGAGCACCTTCGTTGATCAAATCGTCCTTATTGTCCCGTAGATCGAATAAATCAATTGATGTTATACCTAACTTATTGGCAATGAATTCAAGGATTGGCTCTAAAGAATCTGGGGAATTTTCAGGAACGTCAGGAATTTCAATTTGTTTCAAGGGAGTTGATATGCTTGGTGATTCCTCTGGTCTCATATACCATGGTAGCTCTGAAGATTCTGGTTCCAACGATGACGATGGTGCAGTGGTAGAGGAGTCAGGTTTAGGTTTACTTGTTTCATTGTGGGTCAAATACGACTGTGAAAAGCATCTTCTTTGAATGATTGAAGATGTCGATGATGAAGTTGAAGTTGATCTCAACGTTTGTAAACGCACAGACGCTGTCAGGGAGTTTAAACTCCGCACGTAACTCTGTCTAAACATTGATAACTATATTAGGTAACTATTCTATTGATATACCGAGCCACTGATGAAAGACAAACGAGGAGGGAGAATTCCCAATAACTGTACAATTGTACATATTTATATACTTACACTTACACTTTTCACAAACTCGAGATGACTTTTTCTCTTCATCCAACGAAAAGACATCGATCGACGCGACTATGTGTGTTTTTTGTCTTCTTTTTTTAAGTTTAAAGAAGAAAAAATATTTTTTTTTTGAATGTGTTTGTGTTGTATTGTGGGTAAGTTTAAAGATAAACTAAATTACCGATCGGTTTGGGTTTGGTTTCAAGGATATGTATATAAATATATACATACATACATACATAAAGACATACACATACGCATAAATACAGATATACGCACATACACATACATATAAATTTAAACAGACACATATTTAATGATATGACAACACATCATCAACAACAAGCACAAGTACAAACACAAGCAGAACAAGCAAATCCCGCACAGAACACACACCAAGAACAATCCCATTCTTCTTCCCCTAGTGGTGCTAATGATAACAATTCCACAACCACAGACACCCGTGAAACCAGTTTATCCACAAGTTATAGCAGGAATAACACACATAGGCACTCACATGATGTGACCCAGTTACGCATGGTGGCACCTGTACCGATACTGTTGGAGGACCGATCGGGAGAATTACAATCACATCACAGTTCCAATGAGATTTTCGGTACAGACGAAGTTGGAACCGACGGTAATACTGTTTGGTGTAGTAACTGTTTCATCGGAGAACCATCCACCATTGAAGGTATCAACGGTGGTAAATACACTCTGTGGCACATTGAATTTGAGACAAGCAAGGGTTCTAGAATAAAAATTCTACGACGGTACAATGATTTCATTAAATTGAGGTCCCAATTAGTGAGACGATTCAATGACAAAGTGGTGATAATGCCATTACCACCGGCTACTAGTATATTCCAGGATAGGTTCAATCCAGAGTTTCTAGAGAAACGCCGGAAATCATTGGAGTATTGGTTGACATCTGTTGTGTTGAATCCAACTATGGCTCAATGTGATGAGATTAAACAGTTTATCTTAAAATGACAAAACCAAGTAACCAACTAATAAATCAACCATCCAACCAACCAACCAAAAGCCATAGCACGTGACCTCAATTGCACGTGATATTATATGCGCCCCAAGTCTCCAGCCACTCCCCCAGCCACTCTCACTCTTATTAAATCAATTCTAGACCGATGTTAAGACTCTTTGAAGATTACTAAAAAGCGAGGGAAAAATGGCCAAAAAAAAAAAAAAAATTTTTTTTAACACAACACAACAGAACAGAACAGAACGAGATTGGATTAGTTATCAATTTTATCGGTGATTTCCTTTGTATAACTTCATAATTTGTAATTTGTAATTTGTAATTTATACCCCTTTTTTTTTTCTCTCTCTTTCTTTTCTTTTCTTTTCTTTTCTTACATTAATAATTTAAATTTATAATTCAATTTTTTTTTTATCTTTTCGTTTTTTCTTTGGTTTTTGGTTTTAATATAAATACTCAATTGAAGTGTTTAACTTAGATTAAAATAGATTTCATTTTTGTTTTTCCAACGTATATGTTTAATATTGGTAGATCAAGAACAATTTTTAATTCATTAATAAAATCAAGACAATTAGTTAATACTACATTTCATATCAATACAATTAATAAATCACAACTAATATTTTCATCTATTCATAATACAAATACAAATACAACTGTCAGAATGGTTCATCACAAAGTCACTATCATTGGTTCCGGTCCAGCTGGTCACACTGCATCTATTTACTTGGCTAGAGCTGAAATGAAACCTGTCATGTACGAAGGTATGTTGGCTAACGGTATCGCTGCCGGTGGTCAATTGACCACAACCACTGAAATTGAAAATTTCCCGGGTTTCCCAGATGGATTGAACGGTTCAGAATTGATGGATAAAATGAGAGCTCAATCAACCAGATTTGGCACTGAGATAATCACTGAGACTATTTCTAAAGTGGATTTCTCTGCAAAGCCATTCAAATTATGGACTGAATGGAACGAAGACGGTGAACCAATCACCACCGACGCTGTCGTCATTGCCACTGGTGCATCAGCTAAGAGATTGGGTTTACCAGGTGAAGAAACTTACTGGCAACAAGGTATCTCTGCATGTGCAGTGTGTGACGGTGCTGTGCCAATCTTTAGAAACAAGCCATTGGCTGTCATTGGTGGTGGTGATTCCGCTTGTGAAGAGGCATTGTTCTTGACTAAATATGGTTCTAAGGTGTTTTTAATCGTCAGAAAGGATTACTTGAGAGCTTCCACCATTATGCAAAAGAGAGTGCACAACAACCCTAAATTGGAAGTGTTGTTCAACACCGTGTCTGAAGAGGCCAAGGGTGACGGGAAATTCTTGAATGCTTTAACCATCAAAAACGTGAAAACTAATGAAGTTAAGGACTTGCCAGTGAATGGATTGTTCTACGCCATCGGTCACACTCCAGCTACTAAGGTGTTTGCCGATCAATTGGACGTTGATGAAACTGGTTACATTAAAACTGTTCCAGGTACTTCAAAGACATCTGTGGAAGGTGTCTTTGCTGCTGGTGATGTGCAAGATAAAAAATACAGACAAGCTATCACTTCTGCAGGTTCCGGTTGTATGGCTGCATTGGACGCTGAACATTATTTGTCATCTTTAGAAGCTTAGATTTTTTAAATACACTTTTTTCTGTTCTTTATCTTTTATTTTTCTTTCTTTTCAACTGTTTGTTATGACCCTTATTTGTTTCAACTTTTTTTTTTTTAGAATTTCCCCTCTCCATCCATTTGACACATAATTTGTGTCAACTTTAAAATAAATAATAAAATAAATTAAAACATAAATTTACAAAAAATACATAAATCATATACTATAAATTTGTAATCTAATCTTTGTGATCCGTGATTAACTTGTTCTAATCATCATGTCTTATGTCATCATTGACGTAATCTTCCCGTGAATAAATTAGAGCAATTTCTAAATATTCTGGCTACTATATATTTTATGTATCATTTTACTTATGGGTAATTTTACTAATGTTTCTTTCATTAGTTCCTTGTAAAAAAATGGTTATAAAGCAATTACAGTCCCCAGTTTTAACAGCAACTAATCGATAGCGATTAATGACAATTGATCACCTACCAAAAGCAAACACACAATGTTGATCTCAAAGTTGGATAAAATTATAACTCAAATTAAAATCTATAGATATCAGAAGAAACTCAAAGCTACAGAGATGAAACGGCTAATGAAGTTATTAATGTTGGCTAATTCCTGTGAAGGTGCAACTTTTGATTATAAGCAAGTACCTTGGTTAATGAATTCCAAACTATTATGGTATTATTTCGCTCGAATTTTAGCTAGCTCATCTGATTCTGAATTGCACCCTGATATCTTAGGATTATTTTTCAAAATTTACTATTCATTTCCACCGGAAATAGAAATAACAATTGAAGAACCAAGCAAACCTCCTCTAAAAGATGAGATGACAGGAGATACACAGAAGATAAGAGATCAAGCACGTGAAAGGATTGTTACTGGTTTGGCAGACTCTATTACACCTAAATTTGTTTCAACAAAATTTGATCTTTATAGGACAATAAAAGCTTCAATATCAATATACTACAATAATTTAATTTACTGTCTTTTTAAAAAAAAAATAGACGAGCCAAAATTGATTATCAAACGTCTTGAAGATTCGTCAATAATGCTTTATTCTGGTAGTCCCCATAATGATCGCAAGATTGAGAGTAACTTACTTTCCCACGCTGTAGTGATCTTAGCGCTTTGTTTCGGTAAAGAAGTTTGTGAGGATACAGGCCCCTTGCGTGTTCAAAGGTTTGGAAGAATTACCATTATAAATCACAACATTCAAATTGATGAAATTATCATACCATTTGTATGCCAAGGCCACTCTTTGTTTAACATGGATGACTGTATTACAATTCGGTATCAAGATTGTGATGGTAAATTCTTTGGCGAAGATGTGTCTAGACTGCTTCACCGGGTTTTGAGCGAATCGTTGTCATGTCTCCACTATTACGGTTTCGTCATAGATTATCAAACCTTGACTGTTGTGAGATTTGATTTAGAAAATATTGATTCTTATAATAATACTGTTCCTGTTTCACTCTATACTGCGAGATTAGACGACAATGTACACACCATACGAGCTATTTTGGATTCTATGGTGTATAAGATGATTGTGGACTTTCTAAATGTTCCTTTTCCAGATCGAGTTAAACGATTTGAGTCATACTTTAATAAATTGAGAAGAGAAGATGATGTGTCCATTTTCATTCCATATGACGTATGTGAACCAGACCATGCAAAAGACAGGTTCCATACACTCGATACTATTACCAAAAGGACACATAAGCAGTTGAGTTGGTTCCTTGTTGACGAACAACAAAAACCGGAGTATGAGTGGCTAAAGATATCTCGTAATGGTGAAGGTATTGTTTATTCTTCAGATTGTATCGATGAATGGTCAAGTTCAGGTGTTTACTTGAGTCGGAAGTTGCATGTCACACCTCTCTATTATGATTTTATTTATACAGGTACCGTATCAGTGAAAGTTAAATTAAAAGATTTCCTACATACTTTAAATAGTGAATCAAAAAACCATTATTCGATTGATGAATTAGAGAAGAACGTTCTTATCCAGAGTGTATGTATGGACCAGATTTATTGGCCAGGAGTGCTTATTTCCGGGCTTGTTGAAATGCAAAAAGAAATAATTTCTTATAAAAAGATTATGAGATATAGAAGGAACCATCCTGGAGTTGAGGTACATGTTCCAAGGCTGTACGGTTATGGTGAGTTTGCAATTGATACTGAAGCAAACGGTAAGATCGATGGAATAAGAGGTCCCTATGTTGTTTTGGAGTATATAAACCTACCACACCCAAGGAGAAAGTTAACCAGAAAACAAGAAATTGCTTTGGAAGATGAATTGAATAAATTAAAGGATATCGGTATAATTTTCAGTGGGTATCCTAAATTTAAGGATATGTTTTATGACAAAACAAATAATCACATGTACATTTGTAATATTTGCAAATTTTCCAGTCATTATACCAGAACTCGTTTGAAAGGACAAAATGGTGAGATTATAATATGAGATTTTTCTATGTGAAAGCCATTTTATTCTAATACATCAACTGCTTTGAGCAATTTGCTACACAATTAGGATTTATTGAAATATCTACCTCCCCCCACCACATCTTAGTTTCAAAAATGTTTCGTCACTCGATAACTCTAGTCGAGGCGAATAGCAAACTAAAAACTGACTGTCGATAATCCACACTATCGACTAATAACTTAACTGGATCGATTACTCTTTTGGGTAAATTCAATAAACACATTACATGAACTATACACTAATACCACTGACAAGAACTATGTATTGTATGGTTTTATAGGTTCTAGATACTGGGTATAACCATCAATTTTCTGCATTCATTTGTTTCCAAAAAGTTTAAAAATTAATGTGATAAAAAGAAATTCAATGCGGGAAAAAAATACAAGGGAGCACTGATCTCTCTTGTCTCTCTTGTCTCTCTTGTCTCTCTTTCATTCTGTTCCATTATCGAATTATCTCACATATAACATTCAAGGACCTTACAGAAGCAACGTTTTACCAACAAAACGCAATTAAATTGCCTTATTTGACGAATAAATGAAAAACAAACAAGGAATCAGCAACGATCCACAACCTCTTATCAAGTCATTGAATAACTTTATGCAAGATTGGAATGGGTTTTATTCACACCAGAGCAAGCAAGTTTTCAAGAATACTTTAACTTCTTTATTCACATTATCATGCAAGAATGAAAGTAAAGACAAAGGGAAGTTTATCAATTATAACTACTTGGATCAAAAGCAAACTATTCGTACCATCTGCCATTGGTTGACTGACTTTGCCCAGTTTGAGAAGAGAAAATTCGATGACAATTTCAAAAGCTTTGATTATCATTTGTGGAAGATCCATACCTCAATCGTTACAGAAATTACAAACAAGGACTCACTTTCAAAACCAATTCAAGATGCTTATGATAACCCCCAAACATTACCTAAAAAAAGTATTTCTGGATCTGCTGGTTTTGAGCTTCGGTTCACCGTTGACGAACACAACAACCAAGATGAATTAAAAATGAGATTACAGTATTATTTTTCCACATATTGTGAAGAAGCAAAGGGAAAGTATGAATTGATTGATTCGATACCTCTAGTAAATGGTATACAGTATTTGGTGTCCCCAAATGAGCAAACAGCCACTCTTATAGTTTGGTCTAAAGTCGTTTGTTGCTCGCTGATTACGCTTAATGAAATTATCGGTAATGCTAAGTTTGAACTAGGTATGCAGGAATGTGTTAAAGTTTGTGGTGCTTCTAGAAGATTAGATCTGGTTTTCATTATGACAAAGTTGAACTGCAACAAAACATCAGAGGAGTCTGAGAAACGAAAGAAGCGTTTCATAGCTCTGGAACTGAAAAGGATGGGATTAAGAAAAATAATATTTACTGATGATTCTCAAACGAAATTCAGTGTCAATTTCTAAGGTTGTTTACAACAAATCTTTGATCAATCTATTGACATTGGAAATGATTTTGGAATTTTATCAGATTCTGCATCGTTTTTTTTTTCTCAAGTTCATTTTGAAGAGAAGAAAGGGTCCTATAGTCCCTGTTCAGATACATGAATCCAACTTTGATGATGCTTCACCTTCACCAAGTACTGTTCTAGAAGCATATTTAGCTTATGAATTTGATCATCCCACAAAAGTTCTAGATAAAATGATTGAACGTTATCGTAAAGAGATAGCTAATATGTCTGCATCACCAATGGAGATTGATGAAGATGAGTCATCTAGTGGTAACGATAAACCTGAAGATAAAGACTATATTCTTACCAATAGCGGTAGTGGTTCTGGTGAAAGTGATTAAGTAATCTTTCTTTCTGATTTTTATTTGCTAGATAATATTTTTTTTTCATGCTTTTATAATTCGGTAATTTTAATATTTTTTTCATAATTATTTGATATTTTAAATAATTTAGTTTTAACTTCTATTTCAATCAAGTTGGTATCGTATTGCATCTAGTTTATTTATGGACAAATATCCTCTTCCTTCAATTAGTCCTTTGTTTTACTATCAACCAGGTTGCAGTTCACGTGACTGGAATTTACCCGTGTACATCGACGCGTCGTTCGCAGTTGATTCGTCCCAACCTTAGATTAGATAAACCTTTACGTAATACAGAAAAAAAAGAAAACAACATCTGAAGTAGGTAATTGATTGAATGAACTGATTGATGTACTATCGATAAACTAACCACAATTGTTTAAAATTTGTATCTCCACTGTATCAGTACAAACAATATGATAGATGGTGAATCATAGTTGTTCCATAATCCGCATTGTGTACCTTTTTTAAAATTCGTTCATTCATTCATTTTAGTATAATTATTTGACGGTTCCTTCCTTCCTCCATCTACAGAGATCTCTCATAATTACAGGGATAGATAGATATATAAATATAGATAGATGCATACGCATTAATGAGTGATAGAGGTACCATCATACAATCACAGCAACAATTATTGCCATCAGACAATAGTAAGATGCACACCACTAACCACCAAAGTGATTTGTCGTCTTCGACTTCGTCCTTGACGGTTCAAGGAAGACCATTGAAAGTGGTTTTATTGGGCAATCAATCTGTCGGGAAAACATCAATAAGATCTCAATTTGTTCATAAATACTTTAGTTCCAATTACAAGGCTACCATTGGTGCAGATTTTCTCAGTTATAGAATCAAGATAAATCCACAAACGATCAACGGCGGTCTTTCTGATGGGATCTATAACAGTACTATACGAAATTATGATGACCAAGAAGAATACATTCTTTTACAGATTTGGGACACTGCAGGACAAGAACGATTCAATGCAGTGTCAAAGGCATTTTACAGAGGTGCTGACATTGGTATATTGGTGTATGATATAACAAATTCTCAAAGTTTTTATGATATAGAAAAGAAATGGTTGAATGATTTCTTGTTGTATTGTAACAATTCCAAGATATCAATCATTTTAGTCGGTAACAAAGTGGACAATCAAATGAACTTCAGGGAGATCAGTTACAGACAAGCCATTGAATTTGCTCAACTAGATTTACTGGAACAGAATTTGATTTCTGATTTGAAATTAGATGTCTTAGAGATCACTGCTAAATCATATCATGATGTGGAAAAATTGTTCAATCGATGTGGTGAATTAGGTTACTTAAAATTGAAGAATGAGGAATCAGGTAATCTGATGAGTTTAAACTTTGACAGTATAGACGTTTCCAACCCAAGTACAGATAATTCTTCTAGAAGATGGTTCGGCTGTTGTTGATGGATCATCATCATCATCATCACGACCTTTCTCTCTCTTCTTCTTACTGCATATTCTTATCTGACTTTTCTTTTTCCTATACTTTTCATTATTGCATTCCTTATATACATACGTATTGTGTATAATTTCCTTCTGTAGTTATTGTCGCATTTACTATATTCCTTTTGGCATATCTCAGTATCCTTTATTTAATAATTAATCAATTTTATATACTTCCTGTATTGCACGGTAAGCGATCTAACACACACATCGTTTTATTTACTTTTCGCACCATCTGAAAATCAACCAGAAACAAAAACGTAAGCAATGAAAAAGACATATTACAGAATTATTGGTATTTACTCCCTCCTTGAACAATTAAACCTATAAAATATCATTAGAATTCAATAATCCATTTAAGATATGTCAGGTAGCAATCTCGGAGACACGTCTAGTGGTTCGGGCTCTGCAGGATTCCATCCAAATGCTAGTTACCTAGCTGAATACTCTGACTTTGATGATAATGAAACTCAACATCATCACATTGAACATGAAATCCAACTACAATACGGGTCAGTATTGGCTGCAGCAAGAGGATTACATAGTCATAATGTTACTGGTAATAATCGTGGTCACAGTGAAGATTATGATGATGGAATAGTTGATGATGACGACGATTTTGACCTTGATATCAACATTGGAGACAACGGTGACAATAATGATGCTGATGATGATGACTTGAATGATCCAAATGGTGAATCAATCAGACGTGAAAGAAACATGGATATCCTGGGATCAGATTTCGGAGTCAATTTTGCGTCTAGAATGTCTCAAATTGAGGAAGAGGATAGTAGTCAAGACAATAACAATGATAGTCACGATCAAGAAGGCAATGATTCTGATTTTTATGGTGACAGAAACAGTGATGACATCGGTGATGCAATTGCAGATGGGCAAGATGTATTAGCTAACAATGAATTGATTTTCCGTAATGGTGTCAGAAAATTAGAGATGTTTGGATTAGTTGACATAGGAAACTTAGCATCATGGACGGTATCTTCATTCAAGGCTGGTCATGGAATAAAAGAGCTACGTGAAGATTCTGGTGAATCTTACTGGCAAAGTGACGGCGTCCAGCCTCATAATATCACCATCCATTTCACCAAACGAGTTGCCATTGAACGGATATCCATCTTTCTAAATTACAAAATAGATGAATCATACACACCATGGAAAGTTTCAGTGCTGGCTGGATCAGGGGATCATGATTTATTGGAAGTATCAAACAAGACATTTAATGAACCAATAGGTTGGCAGCATATTACATTTGAAGGCACTAGATCTAATAATGATAATTTGCTTAAATGTTACTTAGTGAAGATACAGTTCATTGGAAACCATCAAAATGGTAAAGATTCCCATGTTAGATCAATCAAGTTATTCAGTCCCTTGGGGAATCAAAAATCGTTCATTGGTGTGGATGAAACTCCAGGAAAGGTCAAGCAATCTAGTTTAGACAATGATTATTACCATCATTATGGGTTTAGTAATTCTTTGTTGACAAACTCCTCTGTGGTTCGTTGATTCACTGTCATAGGAAAAATATCCAGTACGTTGTGTTAACTTCTGTCTACTTTGAACACTTATATAGATATATATATATATATCGTGTGTTTGTTTAAAAATTTATTCATGTATTATAGTCCTCAATCTTTTTATGAAATAAAAAATATAAATTCGTATGCATATATACAAAAAGAGAAGCCAAATAGAATGTAGAAGTCTATAAAATAATTTGACATCACTGAAGATGTTGCCACATACTAGATGAGCCCTGTTGCTTATAGTCCGAACTACCATTGTGATCAAGTTTCGATAATTCAAGAGCCAGTTGCAAATCATCATCAATGGCATCATCATACCCATCGACATCCATGGTAGTATTTGGTTGTAATGGCTTTTTAGATTCCCGCTTGTGCTTAGATTTCGATAACTCGATAGCTCTCTCTAGATCCTCATCTAAAGATACACCGTCGTGAAAAATATTTGATTCACCTTCAAGGTTCTGATGATCTCCTATGGTTACACCTTGATCAAGTTTTGACAATTCTAAAGCACGCCTCAACTGTTCATCATCACTGTTCTCCTGATCATCAGTGATAGCGAAATCATTAGCATCAAAAATTTCCCCAATTTTACCATTCCTAGGTAATCTATTCATGGAACTCGGTTCTGTTACACTTGTAGTGGAGACATCCACCGTACTATTGTTAATTGATGCACTCAAAGCTATTGCCATCTGTAATTCCTCATCAGAATCGTCCAAGTCTTGTCCATTGTACTTATCCAGCATACTGTATTTCAATTTTTCTTGGTAGTCTTGGTATTCATAATCTTCCAACGATGTTTTCACATCATTAAATGACGGTTTCCGATCACCACCAAATAGTTTACGTCTTCTTTGTTTACTTTGGGAATCGTACCACTCTTTGTAAAAATCACCAAATTTGAAGAACTGCACCACTGGACCAAACACCAACACACCGGCAGAGAGGTTCTGATCAATGGAAATATTAGATATAGGAAGCATTTGATTACTGATCAAATTCAATGTTTTCTTGTTTAATTTATCAGTCAATTCACGGAAAAATTCACCAGTTAGCACATCGTACACTTCAATTTTTCCATTGTAAGATCCAACGACCGCGACCAATGAGTTAATTGCAATTGTTGACAGAGCTGGTAAATCAACGTTCGAATCTCTACTCACCACACGTCTGTAATCAGCATCATATATTAATTTAGGATAAAATGATGTGATTGGTTCAAGTATTGAATCAGAGGAACGAGCATTAGTGATGATAACTTTACCAGATTTCAACAGAACACCGAGCAATAAAGGGTCAGAACCAACGATACTTGAATCTTGTTTCATTAGATAATTGTAATTTTGTTCTATGGTTACTTTGTAAATGACATCATCGTGTGCAATTGGCAATGTGTGTACATGACCCGAGCTATATGAGACAATTTCCAACTTGCGGTTATTATACAGAATGACTCTTTCACCTCCGTAATCAACCAGTAATTGTGTAGATATGAAGTCTTGTTCTGGTGATGGATTGAAAGTGTGTAACTTAATTACTTGTGCTGGTAAATCGATGCTGTTAAAAACATTCTTCACAATGAACAATTCACCTTCGTCATTCAACACAATGATGGCATCTTTTCCATTTGATTCGATTCTTAAAATGGCACCAGGTGTAGCACCAGGTGTAGGTGGCTCATTCCCCTCGTCACTATCACCATTGTGACCATCGTATTTCTCATCATCATGGACTGTGATTTTTATTCTGTTAAGCATCTCAAAGTTCTTTAAATCCCAACAAATCAAATTCCCCGATTGATCACCGGAAAACCCACCAATTTTCCCCTGTTTTGGTAAATCAGTTTTGATCAAACTGACACATGTTATCATGGTACCTGAAGAGTCAATTGTTGTTGTTGTTGGATCCGTGGTTTCAGTTGACAGTTGTGGCGATGGTGGGATTTCAAATTCTCTCGGTCCCGAAATCAAAATGTTTTTATGATTGATCAAAGATCCAAAGATTTTCCCATCCCATCTGGCACAAATAATGAAATGTTTACTCAAATCGTATGCAACGGTGCCACTGGGCACACTAGATAAATTTGAATCCATGTGACTACCATTGTTCATGTTACATGTGAGTAACCTTCCAGTATGGGTGTCGAAGGTCAATAACCGGTCATTGTGGAAATCAGTGTATATGTCAGACACGTACATTAAATTAGTCAATTGAAACGTAGTGCAAGTACCCTTACCCTTTCTCCAGTTTTTCAAAAGGGTGTCTCTCTTAATGAATTCTTGTTTCCATTGGCTAGATCTTGACACAGAGGGGAAACAACCAAAATTATCGATTTCTCCACGGAATCTAGTTTGAAAGATTTGCATCCACACGGAATTGTCCTTAGTTAATTGAAACCATTTCTTGCACACAGATGAAATCACTTTCAACGATTGTGGATCTAAATTGGAGAACACCAAAATCAAAATCTCTAATGGCAAATCATTGATCGTGTATCGTTTCCTCTTTGCTTGGATCAATGGTTTACGGTCTTGTTGGTCACCATCGGTGGTAAGCAAAATTGTATTGCCCAATTTATCAACCGCCATAATGGACAATGATAAAGTTCAATTGATAAATACAACACGATGCTCGGTAATATCACAAATTACCGTTTTGATACTGTGTGGAACTGTAAGAGAAAGTAAAATGAACTGAATTCTTATACAATGATTGATTGATTGATTGACTAAGTGGATAGATACATACATACATCACTAAAAATTGAGTCCTCTCCCAATTTTTCTTCTTTTCTACAAAAAATTTGTGTACAAACTCAGCGAGCGGCGCGACGATTTTTATGGATGGGATAGTAAAAGAGAGGTATTAATGTAACGAGAATACAAATGAAAAACAAACACAAACACACAAACACAAACACAACAAACAGAAATTAAAGGTGAAACCTTTTGTATATGAGAAAAATAAACCAAGAGGAATTTTAAATTAATTATAAGAGCCTAAAACAAAACAAAAACAAAAACATGGAGGAGAGGTGAATGATGATATAAGAAAGAAAAAAAAACAATAGTAAAAGCCGGATGATGATATGATATAGAAGACAAAAAAAAAGCTAAATCAGAAAGCTGAAATGGTGAACCAAGTGATAGTAAAATGAATAAAAAGACAACAAAAAAAACTGGAGAGGGAAATGGAAAGAGAAAACAAAATAAAAGAAAACTAAAAGCAGTAGAAAGTGATGATAAAAGGTAAATTAAAAGAAATGTGAATAATAATGAACAGAGTAAAATGAAAAAAAAAAATGAGTCAGTGAAGAGAAATAAAGAAATAAAGAAAGAAAAACGAGATATCTATAGGAAACAAGTATAAATAAAAGAGTAAAGAATGGAGAGGATGGAGTTAAGTTGGGTTATGTTAGTGAACAATTAAGACAAATAACCTTGGTAAATGTCACCGAAAACATTGTAATTGAATTCAATTAATTGTTGTAATTTTTCAACAAACACTTTCAACTCAGTTTCAATGATTAAATCATCGCTACACACTTTTGTAGAAGTGGTGATTGGGGGATTTGATGGCGAACAGGTAGAGGTAGATGTACAGGTGGAGTTGGAAGTGGAATTGGAAGTGGATAAAGAAGGAGATGCGGAAACAGAAACAGTAGCATCGATGGAGTTGACACCATTAATGTCATTGGCTTTCAACGTATCCAAGATGTTTTCAAACAGTTCCTTCTCTAAGATCTTGTAAATCACTGAAGAAGGTTGAGTTTGTTTTAATAACCAATCAAAGCAAAATTGAATCTTTGATTCATCCAATTTACCAATCAATTTATTGACAAAATGAACGGATAAATTGTTTAAGTTTCTAGTCCATTTCGAGTTACCATTGTCATCGACAATGATTTGTAAAATTTCCTTCTTCAACTCATTCAATGAATTGTTAGACAAAAGTTCCTCTCTGTTTGGTAACTTGTATTGACACACTAAATTCTTGTACAAGATACAACAAATCTTGATACAAATCAATTGACGAATGTCAGCACGCAACAGAATCAATCTAGTGTGGTCAAATGATAACGTGTTTGGGAACTCAGTGCACATCGATGAACAAGAAAGTAAATGTAAAATAGAATAATTTAAAATGTCCTTGACATTGTTTGAATTTAAAGTGATGGAATTCTTTTTAAACCAAAGTAAAGCCAATGTAAAATTGATCTTATTCTTTTTAATGGCATTGACAAAATATTCCTTTTCAAAAGCAACAGCAGTGGAACAAAGTAATGGACGCAAGATTCTGATCTGATGGTTTGCGACATCCAGTTTCATAGCTTCTAAAATGGAAAACAGAATCTTCAAACCTTCCACAATGACATCAACGTTTAATTGAATCTCACCGTTGATGTTTGCATGTGATGGTTCTTGCTCGTATGCTTTATGGAAAATGTTGTTCATTTCATCAACCCAAGAATCTCTCATTGGTGCACAATGCATTTTGAAAATCCCAGATATCCAATCAGAGAATGCAATGAAATCAAAGGAATGGTTGTTCAATTGTTGCAACAACAATTTCAAATCTAAAATTTCCTCCACGGTAGTTTTGTCCTTTGCCGGAATCAATGATAACAAAATGTTCTTCAAAGTTTGAAACAACAGAGCAATTGGAGAATGTTCACTGATTTTCTTGTTTGGCATAGTCAACAGTAATTCAATTTCGTGTTTAATCAATGACCAATAATTTTCTGCTTGTTGCCGTTTCCGTTTGCCACGTTCACCGTCCAAATTTGGTCTGAATTGCAATTGAGGGTCAAATAAGATATCATGTCTCAATTGGGGATTCTTCAACACCTCGTGCAAATCAATTTCATGAAGAGATTGTAAATTCACTGGTGGTAAAAGTAGCTGTTGTTGAGATTCAATCATTTGCTGTTGTTGATGTTGATGGTGATTGTTGTGTTGTTGTTGTTGTTGGTGGAGTTGTTGTTGATGTCTTTGTTGATCCAAATCACGTTGTTTTGGTAAACCAGAAGAACATGATGATGATGAATCACCGTTGGTTGTTGGCATTGTTGGTGGTAATATTTCATTCATTTTATCATGACATTGTTGATATTTCAAATCATTGAGTAACATATTTGATTGTTTCGACGTTGGGAACCAGATGTTAGGTAAGGATCTTGATCTGAATCTTCTTGAAATTGGCAAACTAGATAGATTTGATGATGAATTTGCATTATTGCCGTTGTTTTTAGTGATTTTGTTGTTTTTACCTCTTCTAGAACTTTTCTTTGAAATTTTGTTAATCGACGACGAGCAAGAAGTCATTGTTATTGAATTTGCATTCATTGATGATTTTAATGATTTTAAATGTTGATTTGAAATAGTGGCTGATGTTGTAATACTTGTAGGTGTTGATGAGAGAAGTTTTTGCTGTTGTGCCTGTAGTTGTAGTTGTTGTTGTTTTCCTTGTTGACGTTGTTGTTGTTGTTGTTTTGGAAAGTTTAATGATGCAGGAGACACTGGTGTGTCGTCATCGTCCAACTCCATGTCACTTGTAGATTGTTGAGTGGATGTACAAGAAGAGGAGGAACAAGTGGTCAAGGAAGTAGAACAAACGTCAGAACAGTCATTTGAATCAGATACAGAGCAGGAAGATGATGATGATGATGATGCGGTTGAAGATTCATGAGAGGAACGACTATGTGTATGATGGATCAAATGACAATGGTGGCAACGATGGTGGTGATGATGGTGATGATGATGATGAGGAGGTTGATGTGTGTGGTGTTGTTCTAACGATCCTGTTGTTGTTGTTGTTGTTGATGATGATGATGATGGTGATGATGATGCCATCAACGATGAAGTGTCCAGATTAGTTGGAATCATCACAATCGAAGGTCGTCTATTAGTCTCTGCAGCTGCAGCTGCAGTGGCAGCGGCAACCATATCAGAGACAACTACCGTTGATGGTGGTTGACTGGTATTGGCAGCGGCAGCGGCAGACACCAAGGATGCAGCAACGACAGACACACCAACGCCAATTGTTGTCGGTGATGGATCCTTTTGATCTTGTGTACTTGTACTTGTTGAGTTATTGAACCGTTGAGTTGCTGAATGTTCTGAAGTGTCTTGTTCGTTATTGTGGTTGTTATAATGAGAGTTCATATCGTTAAAAAGATAAAATTAAATAAAGGTAAAAAAATAAAAAAAGGTAAAGGCGGACTGGACTGGACTATGAGGTGAAATGAGAGGAGGGGTATAAAGGGGAAAAAATTGAAATGTAATGTAATTAAATGAAATGAAATGGAATGCAAGTGTTGATTGATTGATTGATTGATTAATTAGTTAGTTTAAAATTTGTTCAAAAAAAAAGAATTCTTTGATGTCTTTTTGTTTCAAAACACAATATGGATTATATGACTGACTATATGAATATAATAATGTACAAAGTTGTGTGGATTTTTTTTTTTTTGTTTATTTGTTTGTAAACTTTAATGTAACTATTATGATTTCCTTTTAAAAATTCAATGAATTTATTTGATGGTATAATGGTGTAACGGTATAATGGAAGGAGGGGTAATAGATAATTAAAATAAAAAAAAACAAAAAAAAAAAAAAAAAAGAAGAGTAATTTTATTCTTGTTGTAAGTTCCTTGTGTTGATTGAAAATACAAGCAACCTAATTAAAATTTGAATTATAGTATAGTATAGTATTAGCAATAATGAATAGAATGGTATATTAATAAAGGGAAACAAAAAACAAAACAAAAAAAAAACAACTAAAATGAACAAATAAAGAAAGAGAAAGGTATCAGAAAAACCAAAAAACCAAAAAAACCAAAAGAAAAAAATTCAACAAATTTTAATTAAAATTAATCATTCATTATATATATATATATATATATATATAAATATATGTAAATAATGTATATATAATTAAGTAACTAACTGACTAAACTAAACTAAGACTAAAATTAAAACTAAAACGCAAAAATTGCAAAAATTGCAAAAAAAAAAAAAAAAAAAAATTCAAATTCAAATACACAATAGTAAGTAATAAACGGGAACAATGAAAATTATAATAGAAAATTCAAATTTTTCTTTGGGTAAAATGAATTTGGGTGGCGAATTTGTCATTGATTGGGTGGGTTTATGGGTTGTAAATAGGTGGGTGGATCAGTGGGTGGAGGGGGGAGAGAGGTGTGAGAGGCAGAGAGGGAGAGAGGGAGAGAGGGAGAGAGGGAGAGAGGGAGAGATAGAATTTTATGTGGGAAGAGTCATTCAGGGAACAGTGGAGGCAAAGGGCAATGGGGCAGAGAGGGCAATCAATACAGAGGTCAGTGGGTGGCAAAAAAAAGAAACGACTTGAGCAAGAAAAAGAAACGTGTGCGGCTATAGTATCATCTTTTTTTTTTCTTTTTCTTTCTCTCTTTCGATCGATCGATCACACACTTACTTAACTTTCCACCAGGAAGGAAGGGAAGGGGGAGGCACTTATGTAGAAATTTCTTACGGGGCAATTCTTTATACGTTGAAGGGGGAAAGAAAGAAGTTATTTATTCATTTATTTATTCATTTATTTATTTATTTATTTATGCGTTTGTTGAAGTGGTTTCAAAGGAGGTTGAATTAGTTGAATTGATTGAATATATTTAAATAAACCATCATTATGTAATTTCATCATATATGATCATTTGTTGAATTGATGAAACAAGTTTTTCACCTTAACTAATCTAATGTTTTTACTTAATTACATATATATATATATATATATATACAAACAAACAAAACAAAACAAAACAAACAAAACAAATATCATTTTTGTACATACATCCTAGTACATACAAATCATGCCATTCATCAATGATTGTGTTATGTTACATAAGCATAATCTTGTTATACATATATATATATGTGTGTGTGTGTGTATGTGTGTGTGTGTGTGTATACAGTAAACATCTCTACACCAAAAATTATATAATCAATAATTAATTTCATTTAATTTGCTAAAAGAAGAAGAACAAAGAACAAAGAAAGAAAGAAAGAAAGAAAAGAGGCGAAGACCACAAACTCAACATGGACGGCTCTGTGGTATGGTGGTATGTGTGTGGTAAATTGTATCGTATATGTATATATGTATATATGTATATATATATATATATATACATCGCTACCGATATCGCTATATTTTTATTTCCACTTTGATTCCCTTTGCTGTCGTTTCTTTTTCTATTTCTTCTATTTCAATTTCTTCTTTTTCTATTTCGTCTTGGATTTTTAAGACAATCACGATCATTTACCTTATTACAGTAAGCCATCCCATCCCATCAATTTTTTTTTATTTTGTTTTTTTTCTTTTCTTTTAATACACCATAGTCATTATCATATCATCATCATCATCATCAAAATGTTTCATTTTCATTCATTTTCATTCATTTTTAAGTCCTTTCCCTATTTACATGTATTTCTGATTCAATTTATCATACTTTTGTAAACTTAATGATTGATTGAATCTTCCAAGTAGTCTCTCCTCGATTCTCAATTCAATTCAATTCAATTCACTTAGTATCACATATCATGGGTATATCTTTAATTCATCACTTCACTTGCTTACATAGCCCATTTTGACATTACTACTATTTATCTTTGTTTTTTTTTTTTTTTTTGAAATAATTATTATTTAAACAGTAAATCAGAATTATGTGCCCAAATTTTAATTTATTTATTTATTTATTTATTTGTAGTTGTAATTAATTGTAATTGTATTTGTATATGGGCAGTTACAATTTTTTTGGTTTTATCGTTAAATTTGTGTTTTGTAAACTCAATTTCATGTTATGAAATGGTACATTTTGAAAACAAATAGTGGTATGTAATACTAGTAAAATTACCCGCTAATCGTTTGAAATACTCTCAAAACTCACTAACTCTCTGGTTAAACATTCTTATATAAATCTTTATACTCTCTACACAATGATATATATATATATATATATATGTTACTTTACCAGGCCCAGATTAGTTAACGTATTTGACTTGATTGGATTAAACTTGTTAATTCTTTTTTTTTTCTTTCTTTCTTTCTGTAATTGACCCTATGTATGTCTCCATTCCTTCCTTCTCATCCTATCCTATTCTTGTCGTGAATGTTTGATTCCATTTCGTTTTGTCCTTCCATTGTTCTTTGTATATTTCACCGTAATTGTGAATAAAAAGAAGCAAGCAATCCTTTCATGGAATGAAACTCTTTACGTATTTACACTCGTCGGCCAATTTTAATTCCTTTTTTTTTTTTTTAATTTTTAATTTCGGCATTGTTGATAATTGATAATTGATGATGGTGTATGTACTTTAATTGTCCGATGTAATCCATCCATCATAATCATATAATAGTTCACATTTATTAACTGTTTGCCTTCATTTGACTCACTCTGTAAATGAAATTTAAATGTGATGTCAATTTCATACATACATACGTCAACCAATTTTAGAATGAAATGGAAAAGTGTACAAACAAACAAACAAAGAAAAAAATACAACAATAAAACCAATTACACCTACCCTGAACATGGAGGTACACTGGTACTGGTAACACTGAACTCATGTATCTCTACTGATGATACCTTTCATTACATTCATTGTCGTATCCATCCATCATTTCCATTCTCTTTGTTTGTCAAATTGTTTTTGTGTGAAAAACATTATAAACCAATGAAAACAAGCACAAAAACAAAAACCCTCGTTTCTTTTTGTCGGAAAAAAAAAGAATTTCTTTAATACGATAATCAGCCGCAAGTCCACAAATTTGCGTTTAGACGAATACGTCTCGTTTCTTTTTTTTTTCCTGGCTCTCCTCGTTTCTCTCCCTCTTCTCCCCCTCCCCAGTTCGTATCTCTCTATCTATCTCTCAGAATCTCTTTTAATTACCTAATCTGATCTCGTCTGTCCTATGTACATGTATTTCCATAGATCATCCTTTCATATGGTATAGATTTGATCTTTCTCTTTTAGTAAATCTGTTTCCTTTATTTTTTACCCTTTCATTTTTTTCCTTCTGTTTTTAGTGTTTGTACCTTTTTTTTTTTGTTTTTGTTTTTGTTTTTGTTTTTTGTTTTTGTTACAATACAATTAGAAATCGATCTATATTAACAATATATATATACATATATATATATATATTCGTCATCTTCTTTTTCTTTTTTATTTTTATTTTTATTTAAGAAGGTTTACATACACACATACACAGTTACGACACTTAGAATATATCTTCCCATTTAATTTCCTTCTTAACGGCATTACTGAATCCCTCATGATACTTAATCCAGATTCTGTTTTCATTGGCATTCATCACTCTGGTTTTCCCGCTATCACTGTCAAGATCTTCATCACCTTTTTCTGTAATTGTAACATTACCAGTGTCATCGGTTAACCCATCCTTTCCATGAGACACTTGTGTAGCGAATGCATTGTACTTAGACTTGAAGAAGTTCACTGTTGACATCCGTTTATTGTTATTACCAGTGTTCTTATCGGTGGCTTTATCAGTATGACCCTGCTCTGTGGAGTCAACTTCTCGTAACTTTCTCTTTTGAATGTACTCTTCAGTGGATGTAGTTTTACTTCTATTTAAAAATTCTAAATGGATTCTATTCACCATGACACTCTTCTTATGTTCCGCCACAGAGGTATTCATATCAAACAGAGAAATATCAGGTCTGTACACGTGCAACATCTGTTGCTGTTGTTGGAATTGAAATCTTGCCGTTGATGTTTCGAATTTTTTAACGTCAAATCCAAAATGGTACCCATCAATGATATCAAATATATGTTGTAATTTGTGTTTATCGTTCTCAATCGATTTGATGTTAACATTACCATTAACAGGTGTCAAAATCACATCTAACAATGGAATTTCATATGATATTAAATTATTTTCATTAGTTGACTGTAAATTCTTAAACTTCATACGTCTTATCAGCTCGGCCACTTGTTTCTTTAATTCAAATGTATCATCCTTAGTTCTGTAATTGTATCGTTTATTCGAATGGTCAATGATACCAATTTCACTGAACAATTGGAAAAACTTCATAGGTGTGATGCAATTGTAGTACGTTAAATCCGATTGTTCAAAATCCGCAAATTTCCCACTGATAAAATCATTGAAGAACAACCAATCTTGAACTTGATCCAACTTAGCCACGCTCGTGGTGTCCAATTCTAGCATCACATTGAAACATCCATTGTTGACCTTGTCAATGGATGATGATGATGATGATCTCGACAGCAAATTGAATAATTTGTTAAATTGTTCAGTCTTGGAAAATTGGTGAGATCTGTTAAACACATCATTCAATAATAAGAACCAGCTGATTTGAGTGTCCTTAGCAGATGAATTCAGTAGAGATTGTTCGTTGGCATCGAAACTGTGATGGTTAAATTGTAAGAAATTGATACAGTTTCTAATGTCTCCATTGGTGGAATCAATGAGAAAATTTAAAAACTTATCAGACACTTGAATACCTTCTAGTTTACAAATTTTTCTCAAAGTGACTAGGATCAAATTCTTTGGTGATTTCTTCAATTGAACAATTTCACAATGTGGTTTTAATTTCTCTAGATTACTAGAGTAAATGTCATTGCAAATTGCAATGATTGGTCGCTTCAATAGTTTCCTACTAATCTTCAATTTATTCTCCTTGTCTCTCTCATCACTTACATTAGACAATTTCTTGTAATGGCATAACTTCTCCGTGGACCGTTTATCCTCATTAATCAATTCCACTAAAAATCTGATGAATCCAGATTCATTAGCTCCATCGATTTCATCAATGATCAAACACCCAGATTTCCCAGTGAAGTTGTTATTGTTCAATGTGTTTTTCATAACGTCTCTGACCTTCAATCCGGACCGTTCATCACTGGCATTGATCTCTTGTATGTAATAATCCATTTGTCTAGCAATCGCATGAGCAATTGATGTCTTACCAACACCGGGTTGACCATGGATCAACAACACACGATGTTTGGGTCTATGGAATAGATCAACATCCTCTGGTCTAGATGGAACATCGGGGTTGTTGTTGTTATATTTTTTAATTTCAGGATTTGGTTTATTCAATGCAGCTTCATTCCATTGTGCTAACCAATGAAGTATGTATCTATTTGTTGACTCATTACCTATCAAATCAAAGAAATTTGCGGGTCTGTATTTCTCCGTCCAAAGTTTATCTGCATGTTTCCGTTTAGCTTTACTTTTTAAACTGATAGGATTGCTGGTCGTAGCAAATGTCTGTTTCAATGATTTCTGTGAATATTTGTCCCCCTCTTCTCTGATTTTTTTCGCAATGTCCAATTTGATGTATAAATCATTCATATTGATCAAATTTGTATGGTCTTCTATTGCATCTGGTCCACTGTTGCCACTGTCACTTTTTTGCAGTAATGTCTTAGCCAACGATTCCCGTTGCTTTGGTTTCAATCGTATCTTCCTCCCTGATGATAACGTAACTTCTTTGATTCTTGGAATGAATACAGATGGGTTTGAAGAATATGTAAATGGATCTTCATCATCGCATCGACCTTGTGTAACGGTGTTACCATTTGTCTTTGTAGACGGTGCAGAGTCCACCACTTGTGAATGGGAGTTAGAAAGTAACGAGTTCGACAAATTAAACTTAAATCCATTAACTGACATTGTTCCTTGTTCTTTTTATGGTTTCAACTCTGTTAGGTATCTTTTTATTCAGCAATGTTAACTGTATCAGTTTTGAAATATAGCTCTAATTGATCAAAAATCAACGCGTTAAAAAGATAATAGAGAGAACCAAAAATAAAAATATCGCGTGTCGGTAGAATGATTACATAATCAATCGCCGCCATAGCACTACTTTATGTTTGTACTAAACGCCATATATGGCAAAAAAAAGTAATCTGTTTAATAGCATAGCAGAGAATATAGTTTATATAAATATAAATAGAAAGTAGTAGTTTTGTCTTTTGTCAGTAGTAATACAGAGTTTTTTTTTCTTGTGTGAATGAATGTTATGTATGTATGTACCTCTTTTCAAAGTCCTTGTCCTTTTTAATTTTAAAAGCAGAACACTTGGTCATCTTGGCTTGATTTTAAGGTTCCCTTATCCCAGCCTAATTCCTCCGTGTATTGCAACATCTTTTTCTTCATCTCCATTGGACCACAGATGAAAATTCTCTTGTTGGAAGATGGAGCAGGTAGAAGCTTTTCCAACAATGATTTAGTAACTAAACCAGTGTGGCCGGTCCAACCCTTAGGTGGATCATTCAAGACATATTCCACTTCTAATCCTGGGTACTTAGAAGAGAATTCATCCAATTCTTCCTTTAATAAAATGTCATTTTCTGTTTCATTGGCAAAGATTAATTTGACTTTAGTGAGATCCTCTGGAGTGGTGATAATGGATCCAATCACTTGTAACATTGGAGTGATACCTGAACCACCGGCAATCATAATAATCTGTTCAGCGATGTTTGGTAGGTAATCTATTCTTCCGACTGGGCCCTTGAAATCGACGAATGCACCTGGATTCAAACTGGCAAAGTATTTGGAAACCTTACCGTCAGGGTATGATTTGATCAATAAATCAAAGAACCCTTCATCAAACTGGTTGGAAATTGGTGTATAATATCTGATGTGTTCTTCATCTCCTAACTTCACTCTGCATGCTAAATGTTGTCCAATTGGTATATTCAATCTCGATGTTTCATTTTTCAGTTTAAATCTGTAAATGGCAGTGTTTTTACTAATCACAGTCTTATCTAGCAATTCATACTTTTGGAATTTTGTTGCACTTAAAATATTCCTGGAAGATCTGTAGTACAAGAATTGGCCAAACACGAATAAAACCACAATGACAAAAGTGATTGGCACGAAACGGTAATTCATGATAGCCATACCAACTAGAATCAAACCAGATGGGATGTAAATACCATGCAATGGAGTTCTTAACAATGCATTCTTATCTTCCACCATTGTGAAATAAATAAATATTTAAGTAATTTGTCTATTTGTCCTCTTGATATTTGTTTATAGAAACAATTCCGAAACACTTAACTTAATTACAGTAAACGACACTTGTAGGTAGAGATGAAGATGAACACAGTGGTTTCTGTGTTAGGTGTGTTGCTCGAATGAACAATTGAAAAATTAAAAATAACGGAAGAAGAAGAAATTACAGTCGCGTCGATCGGTGTTTGGGACAAATGTTATCCAATTTCGAGATTACCAATTACTTCGTTGAATTGAGGAATAAATGAACATCAGAGGATCATTCATGTACGACTGAAACGGAATTTTATTTATTTCCTTGTAATTCAAGATTGTATAGGGTGTACAAACTGATTACTGTGATTACTTTAATTCCAAGTTACTAAATGAATGAATGTATAAATTAAATTAAGTCACGACGAAGGTACACCACTTGGAGAAGTAATTATGATAGTACTTGAAGGAAAAAAACTGAGGAAATATAAGAAAACTCGGTTGCAAAGGGTATTTTAGGCTTCATTTGCCTTTTCCTCTTCAGCTTTCTTTTGAGCCATCAGAGCTGCCCAGCTGTATTTTGACTTCTGTCTTAGGGTAGCACCATATCTGTCAAACATCCAAGGAACAGGAACCATTGCAAGTGCAATGAAGGCAAACACAGACACACCCCAATCGATTCCTAATCTGTTCAACATTTGAATAGTGAACAACGGGAAAACGGACGAAACAACGTATCTCATAAAGTTGTTAGCGGCCAATGCAGATGCAACTGACAATGGTGGGTACGCCATACTGAAGTAAGTTAAAATGGAGAAAAAAATCAAAATCAGAGCAAAGCCGAATGGAACAGCAGCTGCAGTGGGTGCCATCCAATGAACAGAGTGTTTCCCTGTCCAAGCTAACCAAAATAACGAAGGTGACAATGCTAGGGAACCAATTTTGCATGGGAGTAATCTAGACTCTGGAGTAGGTGGAACATTATTACCGTTTTTATCTCTCATGCCGACGTACCCATCAGAATGGGTCTTGAAAAACACGTATTTATCAATGTACATGTAGGTGCAACCACCAATCAGTAAACCCAACCCAATTCCTAAGAAAGGTAATCCAGAGATGCCTAAACTCATACTGTATTGTCCTCTGAAGATAACCGGAAACGCTTCAAAGAAACCGAATAGCACGGCAAAGATGAATGCAGTGTACAATGAAAACACAAACACAATTGGTTCTCTGAATATCATCTCCATTGGTTTCATCAAGGTGATGAACACAATCACCAGTAAGAATTTCATAAAAGGTAATCCCTTTTTCATCTTCAATCCTCTCTTTTTAATTCTGCGCCTCATGATAATAGCCTTGTAAGTTTCCGGCATTATAAACACTGGAATAAACACAGTAGCGGCAAAGAACAGGTCGATCCACATGACCCATCTTAAACCTCCTATTCTAGACATAGAATGCTTATCGAATTTATTTTCAGCAGCGAAACCACCGATGATTGGACCGATAACAGGACCAGCCAATGGAGCCAAACAGAATAGAGTCATGGCAAGACCTAACTCTTTAGGTTGCCACACATCTGAGATGGTACCACCACCAATGGCTAATGCAGCAGAGGCAGTCAATCCAGCAAAGAATCTCAACACTAATGTTTCTCTTATATGTTCAGACAATCCAACACCCATGATGAATAGCATTGAAATCGGTAATGTACTGCAGTAAACAACTTTTCTACCAAACAATTCAGATAATGGAGCAGCTATTGTTGGACCAAATGCTAACCCTAATAAGTAAAACGTTAACCCAGCAATTCCTAATGTTTCAGATATGTGCCATTTCGCAACCATTTCAGGGACAGCGCTGACATAAATAGAAGAACCTAATGTGATCACCAAACAAAGAAATGCAATTGTCATTGTGCAAAACCATTTTTTCCAAGCTGGCCAATTGAATGGGTTCTCTGGATCATCAGGGGAATCCCATTCCATGAACTTTGGATCGTAACCCTCGTCCTCTTCTTTTGGTTGTTCTTCAGTTGGATGGTGAGTTAACACTCTAGTGATTCTTGACACTGACGTCAGCACTCTTTGTAATTCATCGTCCAGTTGTTCGTCTAACACTTCCTGTCTGGTTCTTTGTCTCGTCATTGATTCTTGGAATGCATCGACATTATCGTACTCATACCTACTTGAGACTTTGGATAAATGTGAGCCTCCATCATTATCATGAGATATAACGTCATCACCTGTGAATTTTTGAGCTTCATCAGAGATACTAATTTCATCCTCATCCTCATCCTCATCGTTGTCTACTTGATAACCATTGACATCTTTCTTTATAGGTCCATCTGATGTGTCTTCAATGGAGTGTTTCTGTATGGTATGGTTATCATCTGTTTCGTGTTTAATTGGAGTATCGTCTATGATGGCTTCTCCTGTGATTTTACCAGTTTCCGTGGCTTGCTCAGGTGACGGTGTTAGGTACAATTCTTCTTCCGCTGATTCATAGTTTTCATTCGTCGACAAGGATTGAGTCGATCTGGAGTAATGAGAATTTGTCGTCATTCCGTGGATTTCTTTATGTTTATTAGATGTTGAAATCACTTGACAGAAGAAAAGGAAATGAGAAGAAATTATTTTTTTTCTTTTGTTCTTTTTGTTCTTTTTGTTCTATGGTCTCCTATATGGGTTTAATATAAGGTTTCACTAGTACTACGATGAGAGGTAAACCTATGAGATTCTCTTTTGCTTACCTGATCTTAACTTTGAATAGGAATCTATATATACTCAGACGACAGAGTCAATTGGTCCAATGAAGAAAAAAAAGAAAAAAAAACAATTGAAAACAAACAAAATAGAGAATATGGGGGTATGTGGATATGGTACTATTCTGGATGTATTAATGAATTCTTAGGAAAACAATATTTTTTTTTTGGTACCAACTTATTATTCAACCCCTGGTTTGATTATTATTTTCTATTTCAAACGTAATTCGATGAATTTTGGAGGATATAAATGTGTATATATATACAACTATGTATTTATGCATGTGAGTGTATGTATGTATATACGTGAACGTAGATACGGGAACTCTGAGAGAGAGAGGGGGGAATAAACAAAAAAAAATAAAAAGAAACGAAATTCATTAATAGATATAAGGGAATCCAAGAACATAAAGAGCCAAAGAAGCCCAGAAACTGGCACTGAAATAGTTGTGGTTGGTAGGTTCTGCCAGGTAATCAAACGGACGATTTATTTTACTACATACACATACACAGGGTCATAAGCTGTAGCTGTAAGTCATAATTCAGTTGTGGGTGTTGAGAGAGGTCGGTGGTAAACTACCGAAATCTTACCGAGGGTAGTATTTTAAAATTAGATTCATTGTGTTGCACCTATGATGAATTATAAATTACGCTGTGTTGATGTTATTCACATTGCTAGCCATTAAACATTAGATAAAAGTAGTCTAAACGCATTGTGGCTGTTTTTCTTTTTTCGTTGTTTTTTTTTCTTTCTGTGGAATGCCAATATCCATACAATATAATTACAATATCAATACAAAACTTAGATAAACTACACACACACTTAACAAATGATAATTAATATTTTGCAAAAAAAAAGTTTAAAAAAAATCGTTTATTTTAGCTGGGCGGATGGTGGAAGTTAATCGCTCGCAAGTTTGATTTTGAGATACCCGGGCTGGGAAAGAGGAGAAGAGAAGGAGTGAGTGTAAAACAGAGAGGGAAACATAGATACATGTAAAATACCTTTTATATTAGGTCATATATATAAATACATTTTCACATTGAGGTGTATATATGTAAATATGTATATGAGACTCTTATCTGATATATTGTAATGAATTCTATAGTGCAATGTTTTTGCCAAATGGTGGTGTTAATTACGACTTGTGGGTGATTGGAGTATATTGTAAGTTTTATTGTTACAAACTATTGGTCTTAACGATAAATCCTCTTTATTACCCATTCATCAAGCATAAACATATATATCTATATATATGATAATTAATTCATCTTCTGGTAAGTTTTCGGTAGTTGAGTTGTGTTGCGTGTAGTATAGTGTGAACTTTAGTTAGAATTATCCCGATAGTTAAAAATTTGTCCCGGTTCAGTTTTTATTCTTCTATATTATATGATATATATATATATATCTTAAACAGAAATTGGACTTATTGTGACTGTTGTTTGTTCCGGAAGTATCCTGACTTGGAGTAAATTATAATGCTAAGTTACATACAACACACTTTGAAACCAGTCGGATTATTATTCCCTTAGAGATAGCTAACTGTTTTGCTGAGTTCTTTTCCGTTTTCTCCTTCATATATATTTTCACATCTGTTAGACGTTACACTGGAATTGGAATTCAAGTAATGTATTTTAAAATTACTAGAAACTATAAATTTATTACAGATACATCAATCATATTTGTTAAATGTAAATGTAATAAATTACTGAAAGTTGACGTTGGGAATTTTTAAAAATTTGGTTAATTAAAGCAAAAATTCAGAAAATCAAGCATAATCGAATTTCCATGATGTTAACTATTACCAATAAAGTAACGAACTAATAATCCAAAAATACAGGTTACGACAAAAGTATAGAAATTGTGTTGTATCACTATGTTTTATGAAGAAAAGATAAGAATAAAAATAAATAAAAATAAGTATAAAAAATAAAAAGTGATAGTGAATAAACAATTAAATAAGCAAATAAAAGTGGTCAATCATCTAACAATGAAAGAATGGTTTTGATCATTAGCTTATTCACTTTCACTTGATGAACCACTACCATTCATAGAAAGCTCTTGATATTTATGAATACTTTCCAATGAAACTACACATAAGTAGCTGCTTTAGAAATCGATACTAGGTCGATGCAAGATCGATAATTTTATCTTTCAACAACTATTCCCTGAACAGATCCTTCAC
>PPLW03000050.1:0-104797 GCA_003707895.3 Ambrosiozyma pseudovanderkliftii
AGTTGGAGTAGTTGTTGGAGTTTCAACAATAACCAATGTAGCGGTAACAACCTTTGAGCCGGAAGTGATAACAGTTGAACCGCTGGTGAAGGTGGTGGTGAATGAACCAGTCCATGGTTTAGTAGTGGTAACGGTGTACTTTGGAGATGTGGTTGGCTTTGGAGTTGGTGTATCAACAACGACTAATGTAGCAGTGACAACCTTAGTACCAGAGGTGATGACGGTTGAACCACTAGTGTAGGTGGTGGTAAAGGTACCAGTCCATGGCTTAGTGGTTGTGACAGTATACTTTGGAGATGTGGTTGGCTTTGGAGTTGGTGTATCAACAACGACTAATGTAGCAGTGACAACCTTAGTACCGGAAGTAACAACAGTAGAACCACTAGTGTAGGTGGTTGTAAAGGTACCAGTCCATGGCTTAGTGGTGGTAACGGTGTACTTTGGGGTTGGAGTAGAGGAAGGTTTTGTGACAGTTGTTGTTTTACATTGATCAGCTAATTCACCATTTTTACTGTTTTCAATTTGGAAAATATGATCGGCAAAGGCAACATTCTTTCCATCAGGACCAACAATATCAAAGTCTAAAACGGCGTTAGTTTGAATAGTAGCAAAAACAATTCTGATTGGATAGTAGATATCCTTTTCCAAATAAACAGTTGATTCAGTGGATTGAGCATCTTGTAAATATGGCTTGTTAATAAACATAATGTTATCATCATAAGAATTTGATGGAATACCTTTTGGATTACAACAAGCAGTAGCACCTTGACCTAACCAGACCATAGTAGCATCATCAATGGCATTCAACTTGAAGTTATAATCACCAGAAGCAGTTGCTATATAAACATCAAATTAGGATAATAGTTAGTATTCATAAAACATTTATTTTAAGGTAGCGTTGAAAATAAACAAAAAAGTTAACTCACGTTTAAAGTAACCAGTGTAAGCTGCAATGAAGTTGGTAATACTAATATCAACATTGAAAAGCTTACTACTGTACTGAATACCAGCGGATACTGGGGTGTAGTTGATTTCGGGATTAGTGACACCTGAAGCACTTTGAGGGTATTTACTACGACCAGTGTACTCACTAGCGTAGAGGGCAGTACTTGAAAAAAGCACACTGTTTTTATGTGGATATTCATAGAAATCCACATTAAAACCAGGAATGAATTTAGCATTAGCACTAATAACACAACCTTGAGAGCTTGGACGGTTGAATGCCTCGGTTGTAGAGGCAGTCAACACCAACAGAGATGTAAATAAATCTTTAACAGAAAACTTCATTGTCTAAGTTTTAACGAGTAATCAAATAGCGAAGGAATTGAAATTGAAAGTAAAAAGTGAGTGAATGAATAAGGGTTAGATTGTGGAAAACGAAAGACGATGGGTTGGTAAGTGATTC
The DNA here is from genome assembly GCA_003707895.3 of Ambrosiozyma pseudovanderkliftii. Classification (NCBI taxonomy): domain Eukaryota; kingdom Fungi; phylum Ascomycota; class Pichiomycetes; order Pichiales; family Pichiaceae; genus Ambrosiozyma; species Ambrosiozyma pseudovanderkliftii. The sequence goes on from PPLW03000050.1 coordinate 1,406, forward strand.
TCTGATACTGAAAGTGAAAGGACTTTTGTTTTAAATTGAATTTGATGGATAAAAGAGAATATTGAAATTAGGAAGGATTTTGAATCAATTTATAGAAGAATTTTCGGTGCTATTGAAGTTGTCATGTCTTTTCTTTTGTTATTTCTTTTACTTTGATTTTCCTCTCTCCCCAGTATTTTAAAGAAAATTGGTGTCTACAACCAATTAATTCCTTTTAGTGATATTTCCTAGTTTTAGGTTTTATGCTTTCTAAATATTGCATTGTTTTTGTGATGGTTTTAGTTGAATCCTTCCAATTGGCTCGTTTCTTTTCGAATGACACCTTTCTTTAACTATATTTGGATATAATGGAAACTCTCACAAAAGATTCTTAACTTTACCTTTTTTAATGTGCTTTCTTTTTAATTAGACTAGTAGCTAAAGCAATTTGATTGGTTGTTTACTTTCCTTTTTGTATATTTTTAAGTTCCTTTTGCATTTGAAATTTGAAATTGTTTTAATGAAGTGGAAAGGTGAAAAAGGTGGATGTAGAATTGGTAAAATATTTCAAATTGTCTAGGTGAATCTACTTTGTATTTGTAAATTGTAAATTTTACTGGGGTAATACACACGCATATACAAAAACAATCCAAAGAGTTTAACACTCCGAAAAAAACAAAACAATGGAGAATGATTTTCAATGGACAATCTTTCAGGCTTTACATTCATATACGTTCGTGTTTAGTAGATCATTAAAAACTCTGAAATGCCATCGAACATTGAATGACCAGCTATTATTAAGTTGAGCTGTGATGAACTATAAAATAACTAACAACTATTAGATTCAAGTAGTTTTACTTACCTTCTTTTTCTTTTTTTAAGTCTTAAATTAAATTAAATACGTTTTATAGATGTTGATATTATATGTAAGAGGAAAAAAGTGGAGAAAACACAAAAGTTACAGTAATTGCCAAAAAAAATCACTCGTGTAGAAAAAGAAAGTTGAAAAACTAAGCATATTGCATGAAATATTCAAAAAATCCGAATTTATATTACCGTGTTTTCCTATGTTTATGTTTGTTTGTATTTTTTTTTTCATTTTCATTTTCTTTTGAATTTATTGCATAGTAAATGATATATGAGGCAGTAATTAGATGAACGAATATGTCTGTGGATTAATAATAAAAAAAAAATATTAGTTAAACACGGAAGCAGGGAAGCTTAAAAACAAACCCCAATCAAATATTTACTCTCTCTTACATTTTTTATGTCTCAATCTTCATGCGTCGATTTATGCGTCGATCAAGGCAAAAAATCGACGCAAAAAAAAAAAAATCTAACGCGCAAGACGAAAACAAACAAACTCAGGCAGGTATTTTTTGTCTTCTAGTTTTGTAATTGATTGAAGTTGTGGTTGTTACAGTAAAATTGTAAATTATACATATGAGGCTGTTCAAAAAACTTTGTGTATCAATCAATATGCATATGACATGCAAATGATCAAAGTAAATGACAAAAGCAGAATATATGGAAATAATAGAAATATGCATATATATGTATATGTATATAATGTGTAATAAGAAAAAGCAATCATAACTTCCATAAGGCAGAAAAATAAGGAAAAAATAGGGACTATTTATAGAGATATAGAGACAGAGACAACATACTACCATAAATACATACATCTTTACAAACAAAACCATTATCCGCCATTTTTACTTTTCGTATTGATTTACAGTTGTATGTTGTTGCGAAAAAAAATATGATAACCTGTATTAATATAGTAATAAGCAAAAGAGCTGTATAAATAATATGATATAAATATATATGTCGATGATGTTTTTTCTTTGATCCTGTTGTTTTTTTTCGATAGTAATGGTATCGTATAATTAATTTGTTTTCTTTTTTGTAATCAATATATACATCAAATTAAAAAAAAATTGAAAGCAACTAAACTGAACTGATGGTCAGTCAATTCCCACACACGCAGATGCAGAGCAATGCAACGCAGCACTTCAAATAAACTTAATGATAATAGTATAACATCAATTTAATAGAGCGACATACATCAAAAAAAAATGAACTGGAAAATGGGTGTGGTTGCTGTTAATTAGTTTCTATGTCAAACTTGTAGATATGTTAAAACAAAAAAAACAAAAAAAAGAGGAAAATCATTATCTCAATGGGCAAAAGAAAGAACATCAAAGAATTAGATTGGTAGTGAGATTTGAGAAAGGAGGGGAGTGTTTATGCGTAATCATTATCATAGTTAATCGAGTAAAACTTTGTGAAATCAGAAACTGTTGTGAAAACATTTACACAAACCACTTCTTGTCCTTGTTGGCTTGACCAATGATTGATGGCCAAGTGACAAAGGCAACTAATAAAACACCCCAGACTGGGATGGTCTTAGCGTGGTGAGCTAATTCCCTGACAACTGGGTTTGGACCTAATCTCTTAGCAGCAATTTGTGTTGGGTGCATTTTGGTTATATGTGTTTAATTGTAAATTATAATCAATATAATTGATAAAACAAACAAAGAAAAAAAAATCAATGAAAGAAACAACTGTGTTTTAAAAAAATACGATTATTTAAGAAATGGGATTTGAAAACGTATTTATTTATCAAAGAAAGTAAAGACTTTGAAAATATATATTCCAAATAGCAGCAAATCAAATCGCGAGCTTCAAAAATCGAATGATTTTTTAAAAAATAATTTTTTAACATCAGAGGAGGGGAACAAAGTGGGGACAGTGAAGGTTTTGTAGGGAAAGAGAAAGGGAGAAAGAAAGAGAAAGAGAGAGAAAGAGAGAAAAGCGTTTATTATAGCTTATTTAGTGAAGTAAATTAGGGGAAATGTGTAGCAGGGAGGCAGTTTTAATTGGTCAGTCAGTGAGTGTCAATTAAAAAATTAGGGATCTGAATTAGGAAAGAGGGGCAGCTAACATTGGTGTTTATAGGTGGTTTAGTAGTTTTACCCCTCCTTCACACTTAAACGTTATCTTTTTTGTACTTAGAAACTTACTTAGATATTCATTTTTTATATATAATGTACAGTAGTATCAATCAAGATTGAAGTTGTCTATTAAATTGACTTGGTTTGATTTTCAGATACCCAAAATTACCCAGATACTATTTATTAATTCATCCGCGTTGGGAAATGGTGAAGAAAAAGTGGTTTGATTTTTTTTTGTTTGTTTGTTTGTTTGTTTGTGTGTGTATGTGTGTGAATATAGATGTGGATATTTAGATGTATATATGTGTTTATCCACATAATTTAATGGATACTTCGGAAAGACAATAGATTTTTGTTCAATGGAAAATGAATTCCACTGTAGATTACAGTACATCATTTTTCATCATCGTCGGACAATTTAACTCAACTCATCTCCGATGACCATCAATGGCGATCAACACTTGAATTAGTCTCAAGGATTTCCCAGTTCAGAAAAAGAAAAAGAAAAATTACAAAGAACAAAAAAAAAACCGTTACATAACAATAAACGAAGATGAACAATTTATTAAAACATAAAACACAAAATTTACATATAATAGTAGTAGACATGATACAAATTCTATTCAGTTTTTTCTTCAACTGGAACATTTTCTAAATACTTCGCAATGGACAATCCACCATTGCTTTCTTCAACGTCGTGTCTGAATGCATCAATGAATCCAAAAAACCCATAAAACACATTCTCCTTGACTTCTTCATCGTAAATTTTATCATAGATATACTTCTTTTTAAATTCATCCATTTCAGCTTCGAATTTATTGAATGAAATAGCATTGTATCCAAAGTCTTTCAATCTTTCGTTGTAGCCCTCATACACTGGTTGTTCCAATAACAATCCCAAAGCTGGTGCCTTTGGAATGTTGATCTTCTCCTTGTTGAACGCATCTGTGATCTTGGAGAATGGGTTACCGGTACGAATGACTAATGTAGTCAAACCAATCATCTTTCTGATTTGATGCAACATGAACGATTGACCATGGATCTTAATGGAGATCCATTCCATGCCATGGATTTCAAAAGGTTTACTGACATTGAAATTCAACATGTATCTGTTAGCAGAGTTATCATTGAATGGTTTACCAATGGTGAAATTATGGAAATTATGATGGCCCTTGTACAAATCCAATGCTTCTTGAATCTGTTTCAATTTATTCTCAGATATTCTGAATTGCTTTCTCTTAGCATTCAATGCACGTTTGAATTTATTGGCAGCATCCTCTAATGGAATGGTCATTTGTAGATTCTCTCTGTTGGCTTCATCGACTTGATCTAACAAATCCTTTGTGACCCCTTGCTTGTTCAATTCGTCGTACAATTCAGTCCAAAACTCCTCATCTTCCAATCCATCTCTGTTGATCAATTTACCCAACACTGAACTTGGCTTCGGTGGCACAAATGAATACGTTGGCATCAAATACTCATACACTCTCGATGAACACATCTTTCTACAATCAAATGCCTTATTGACCCGTTCGTACCCCCAAAATTTAATCTGGTCAGGTAAATGCGAATTGATCTTTTCGACAATGTCCTCATCTTCGATGATCATCTTCAATGAAATCACATTACCAGCGGCATGAACTCCCTTATCGGTTCTAGCAGCTCTCATGAATCCAGATTTCTTCAAATCATTGGAATTGTTCTTGGAAATGGCACCTGATTGAATGAACGCATTGAACAAATCACCTTCAATGGTCTTAGCAGGTGGATTGTATTGCATACCATGGTACCCAGTACCACAGTAACCGATTAAACATGCCACTTTTCTCTTTGGTCTTCTCTTTTCATCTGCGAAAACCGCATTTCCCTTATCATCTAAGATACGTCTAAAGTAACAAAAAATTGAACCAGATTTAAATCAATTTTAATAATGTTAGTAAATTATTGATTGTATTTAAACAAAAATGTAGTAGCCAAACAATATGGATTTCTTTGTTTTTATTAAATGCATACCCACGAGTCTGGATTTCTCTGCAATATCCTCTGACGTTTAGGGGTGTCACCAATGTAGTCTCCCTTTCTTGCTCTAAGCCATTTGTTTTGTTGTCCTCTTTGGTAAGCGGATTCATCTTCTCCCTCCCCGTCGTTTTGCTCTTGTTGTTTCTTGGCTGAGAATGGAACAGTGCCATAGAAGTCATTAGTTGTCTTCTCTGTTGTTGTTGTAGATTCAGTTGATTCTGATTCACCAGGGGCAACAACTGCCTCTGGTTTGCTTTCTTCAACAACAGTATCATTGACTGGAATTGCGTCCTCCTTTGTCTTGTTATCGGTACTCATCGTAAACGTATTCAATGTACGTGTGGACCCACTCTGCTCAATTAAACTAGTTTCCGATAAACTAGTACAATTTATTTTTTCTTGATTTCTATTTCATCACCCTTTTAGTGAGTGAGAAAGTGAGAAAACCAAAAAAAAAAATTTTTTTTGTCCATCTGAAAGTCCCAACATCTCATGGCTGTGCAGTTCTCTCTGGAAAATTTTCAAAAATAAATTTAACATACTTTACTCTTTGATCAAATTAAAACACTTAATGGATTGTTGCAGTTAAGTTCGTCCTTGTATTCAGTTGACCAGAGAATTAACAAATAACCACTGCAAGCAAAATATCCATTTCAAAATGAGATCGTTAACAGAGGAAGAAACCAAGGTTGTTTTCGAGAAATTAGCCAATTACATAGGAAGAAATATTGCTCTATTGATAGATAACAAGGAGAATCCACATGTTTTCAGATTACAAAAGGATAGAGTGTATTACGTCCCATTGAAAATCGCTAAATTAGCTACATGTATAGCAAGACCAAACTTGATGTCATTGGGAACTTGCTTTGGTAAGTTCACGAAGACTGGTAAATTTAAATTACACATCACTTCTTTACAATATTTGTCCACATTTGCTAAGTACAAGGTTTGGATCAAGGCAAATGGTGAAATGCCATTCTTATACGGTAACCATGTGTTAAAGGCACACATTGGTAAGATGAGTGAAGACATACCCGAACACGCTGGTGTCATAGTATACTCGATGAAGGATGTTCCATTAGGTTTTGGTGTCTCTGCTAAATCAACTATCGAGGCTAGAAACTTACAACCAACTGGTATAGTTTGTTTCAGACAAGGTGATATTGGTGAATATTTGAGAGAAGAAGACACTTTATTCACTTAGAAACTATATCGATATTTCATGTTACTTTTCTTTTCTTTTCTTTACTTTACTTCTCTGATGGTCCGAACCTATTTTTTTTACAAAAAAAAAAGTTTTGTCCATCTTACTTTTTGTTTGCATGTATATTATTAGTATAAATTAATACATTTTTTTAGTTTTTTTTACAAAAAAAAGCATTTATTATTAATATATTTAGATGAAGAAATGAAATAGAGAAAGAGGAGGAGATGATACACAAACAAATTATTCATTTTCTACCCTTCTTCTTACCCTTCTTACCTTGTGGTTTTTTATTAGAGCCAGAAGAAATTGGAGTAGGAGTAGATTCCTTGGCCGATATGTTCAAAGACTGTTCAGTGGCTGCATCGATGGCACCACCCTGTGTGTCCTTGTTGTTCTTCTTACTCTTCTTTGGCTTGTAATACGATCTGTCCTTCAATGGCAACCATCTTTCTTCATCGATCTTATTTGTCAATTCCTTTGGCAATCTCTTTGGCTTGGATCTGACCTTCTTCACAGCAGTCTTCTTAGTGATTTTGGATTTATTAGTGGTATTGGATGTCTTCTTGCTCTTTGATGATAACAATGGGTGAATGTCATCCTTGACCAATTGGTCAACGTCAACATCCTTGATCAAAGTGGAAACTGGTGTCAAGTTGTCTCTATTAGAGTGTTCAGTGAACAAAGTGGCGATTAATTGGTCGTCTTCATTGGATTGGTCATTCAATTTATTAAATACATCCTTTGCCTTTTGATCGTCGAATGACAATAATTCAAATCCAATGAATTTCAAAAATTTCAAATCAACGACAGTTTCATCCTTGATCAAAACTGAATAAATTTGGTTCAACAATGAAACCTTAGCATTTTTCCGATCCTGAGCATCGTATACATGGAGTAATAAACAAGCAATGGCAGGAATGGTTAGACGGGTCTCCTCGGACTTGATCAAGTTTTCTAATAATAGGGTAGCGTTGTTTAAATTTTGTTCATTGATTGATAATTGTACAGCTAATAAGTTAATTGGTAAATCAGTTGGATGGGCCATGGAGTATTTAAATATGTTTTGATCACCAATTTGTGATAAGGTGGACAGAGCCAATGGTAAACAGGAACCATTGAATTTTTCATTGTGTCTTTGAGCGGATTTCTTGATGTTCTTTCCTATTTTATACGCCAACAAAATTTCGTTTCTTTGAAGTATCTTGATTTGAGGTAACGTCAATCTATCCAAAATCTTTGAACTTAAAGAATTTGGGAATTTCAATTCACGATATAGTAAAGCAGGATTCGAATCAACGGTATCCTTGATTGACAATAAGTTGTTGGTGATTAACAATTTGAAGATTTCATCCTTCAATTTGATTAATTTGGATAAGATGGCGATTGATTCATCTGGGTTATTCAACAATTGATGCACGTATGCGATTTGAATCTCAATTGGTGTCAATTCATTGATTTTTTCCTCTTGATCGTAATCTTCTAATGCAACGGTGGCCTTCTCATGGGCTTGTTTCAATAATTCCAATGCACTGGTGTAATCTTGTTCTCTGATCTTAATTAATGACTCGTTGAAGATCAAATCATAGGAGGCAGTGTTTGTATCAGAGATGGCAGATGTTGATCCCTGTGATTGAAGTTTCAATTGAGAAATGACCGCCCTTTCATTAACACTTATATCTAACTCTTCAGATTTCAAATATGTGGAAGATATTAATGTTTGGTATATTTTCAAAGCCTCTGCGTTCTTACCATTACGGTAGTAGTGTTGTGCTAAGATGTGTTTAAAACCGGTGTTTTGCTCTGAATCTGAGTTTATCAATGATTGAATCTTTTCAGAATCGTTTAACTTGTAATAAACATATGATTTTTCCAATAACAAAGATGGATCATCTGCTAGTTTGGTATGTGATGCTAATAGTTGTGATGCAGTGTCATAATTATCCAAATTGATCAAGGACACTAAGCATTGTTTCAATGCTTTAGTATTTGATGGGTCTTTCTTCAAAATGGTCAACCCTAGATCATAAACTTGTTTATGAGAATCAGACTTGGAATAAATCTCCAACTTTGACAATAGATCAACTAATGACATGGTTAAAGTGATATGTTGCTTGAATGATTCTTATTTTGATCGATCACTGTGCTTTTGGTAAGGTAATGTATCCATTTGTGTTCCCCTTATACTCTTTACACTTTAGTGTGTGTTATTTCGATCGACGACAACTATGAAAAAAAAGTGTGAAAACGAGCCGGGTAAGAATATCACGTGACTAATGGCTGTGCACGGACTTTTTTGGGAATTTTTTTTTCTTCACTCTTCCCAACAGTATATCTTAGAGATACATAGCTGATGATGGGATGTGATGGGATAATTGATTACTAGCTTTTGATTGGGAGAAAAAAGGTATTGGTTGTATCTATCATAATAGCATAATAATATCTATGATGAATAAGTTGTTCAAGATACCATTTACCCCTGTGAGGTTCTATGCGACCTCTATGAAAAAGAGAAGACCTTACTTCCAGACAAAGGGTAAGAAACTTCAACATCCAAAGAACTCCCAGAAATCACACAACTCCCATCAGGACAAGGCTACTCACACTAATACAGCATCTATGGATCCATACAAGTTTGGTAGTTACTCCGGTCTTAAACTACCGGAAGAAAATAAGCGGAAAAGAATAGAGGATATGATCAATAAAATCACTGATTTCAAAGAACTTAAGTTACTACCTGATGTGCGTATGTCTTTGATCAATGAGATTAAGAGATCGACAGTGTTGAGAAATCAGAATAACATGAATCCAGATAAGAAAGTGAAAACAGAGGATGAATTGAATGGGTTGATAATAAGACCTACTCCTATTCAAACCGCTGCCATTAAAATCATCAACAGTAATAGATCAAATGAACTACTGAAAGTGTATACATTAGCAGCAGAGACCGGATCCGGTAAAACATGGGCATATTTAGCACCTTTGATTCAAAGTTTGAAAGAGCAACAAATTCAAGAGCAACAGTCTGAGCAAAGACAAAAGGCCGGAATCAAGAGTGTCATTTTTGTGCCAACACATGAATTAGTTGATCAAGTGTTTGCCACTGTGAACAATGTGTCCAATGATTTGAATCTCCGTGCATATAAATGGGATACTGATTCCAACTTCTTAGATTTTATGAAAAACTTTAAACAAACCATTGATGTGTTGGTCACTACTCCAGGTAAACTAGATTCTTTGACTAGATACCATTCCATTTCTAATCCAAAGGCATTATTGAGCCGTGTTAACTTTGCAGTTGTTGATGAGGCTGATACATTGATGGATTCCACATTTATCACGGAAACATATTCAACTTTGAAACACATGGTTAATTTGTCAAAATTGGTGTTTGTTTCAGCTACCATCCCATCGGAATTCAATAAATCCATCGCTAAACTATTTCCAAATTCCATTCCAATCACCACACCTTCATTACATAAAGTGCCAAAGACCATTGAATTCAGAGTGGTCAATGCTAGTATCCCACCTTATCTGGGGTCTAAATACAAGGCCTTAGCACAAGTGCTATATGCCATCCATTGTGACGGTACAGAGAGAGGATTCGAGAAACGTGTTCTTGTGTTCGTCAATAAGAAGGATGATGTGCCTAGAGTCGCCAAGAAATTGAAAGAATATGATCACAATGTGACTTACATCAGTAGTTCTGATTCCACAGAAGACAGAAAGGCGAAGATTCAGCAATTCATTGACCCACCATTACCGTTGGAAGATGTAAAGAGACCTGTGTTGAAAGTGTTGGTGTGTACTGATTTAGTCAGTAGAGGTATCAATTTCAATGGTATAAGAAATGTTGTGCTATTTGATGTTCCAAAGACATCTATTGATTTAGTTCATAGAGCTGGTAGAACTGGTAGAATGAACCAAACGGGTAGAGTGTTTTTAATCATGACTGATAATGAAAGAAGTCATGTCAAGGGTTTACCAAAGGTTATTAGAAACAATAGAAGATTGGCATAATTGTTACATTTGTGTACGTGTGTGTATATAATGCGGTGTATAATTTCGTGTATATAGTTAAAAGAAAATAAAATACGGATCACCAAAATAACATGGTTTCGATTATAAAGCAAAATGATGTAGTATTAATAAAATAGAAAAGAGAGAAGGAGTATATACAATCAAGTTAATTAGTTAATTGTTTCCAATGTGGTTTATTAGACGTTATCCAAGGATGAGCTAACACATCCTTTAACAATAACCGTTTATCAGGGTCGTATCGCAACAACCCCCTGATCAAATCAGCAGCTGTGTCACTGACAAACGATGGAATCTTCAAATCAACGTTTGCTATTCTTTTATAAGTCATTTTAGAATTTTCCTCTTCGAATGGGGGTTTCCCCACTAAGAATTCATACATCAAGATACCCAAAGCCCAAACATCGACTAATTCATTGTGTTTTTTAGCCTCAACCATTTCAGGGGGGAGATAGTCTAATGTACCACACATAGTCGTACGCCTCACATTAGGTGAATACACAGACCAACCGAAATCAGACAGTTTGATTTGATTGTTGAAATGAAGCAATATATTCTCTGGTTTTAAATCTCTGTGGATTATGTTTTTGGAATGGAGATACAATAGTCCCTTGGTCACTTGATAAATGTAATACGATGATTTAACGTCATCAAATCGTTTCTGCTTTTTCAACAGTTGGTAAAGTTCACCATCGCTGGCGTATTCTAAGATCAAATAAACATTATCATCATCGTAGAACCAACCGTACAAACGAAGGCAATTAATGTGACGAACGTTAGCTTGGATTTCAATTTCTCTGACAAATTGTCGTTCCACCTTGTACGAAACTAATTCCTTTTTATTCATCACTTTCAATGCACATATGAACCCAGTGGATTTCTCCTTCACACAGTACACTTTCCCAAACTTCCCCTTACCTAATTTTCTACCCAATTCAAAGTCTGATATTTTCCATTTTTTAGTAGTCGATGGATGGGGCAACGAAGTGGATAATAAATTGTTCGTTGTAGCTGACATTGGTGCTGTAGAGTGTCTTACACTTAATCTGTTAAACACGGTATCTGATGTTGTATTGGCAGTGGTAGTGGTTGTATTAGTTGTAGATTTTCTAATTGGTGACTTAGCATTGATCTTTGATTTATTAGGTAAGAGTTGTTTTGTCTTTGCATTTGTACTTAGTTTATTATTCTGTGACCGTATGTTTGACAAGGGGTTCCTCATTGTCGACATTGAGGGAGTTGCTGTTGTTGGCATTATTGTATCAAGGTGTATGGACACTTTGGCCTGTGAATGTATATAACTTCATACTTTCAGCACCAAACAAATTCATTGTGCACATGTACGTTTGTTTTGTAAACAAGACAAGAAAAAAATTCGTTATTACGTGAACCGTGCTGTGAGAAAGACTAAACGTCGATCCGCGTCGGTCGATTTTAAAATTGTTTGCGTCGGTGAATGAATGAAAGTCGACGCAAGTGTTTTTATTAAAGCTTGTTTCAATTTACTAACACTAAAGATGATTTTAATTAAAAACAATATAATTTGGTACTTCGATGCCTTCAGAGGGAAACTTGTAATGAAGTTTAAGTGTAATTAATGGAAAAACATCTGTTATGATGAAAAAAAAAAAACAACAACAACAATAAACACTTGCGTTTATACTAATCACAATCGGAGTGTTATCATGTTTAGGGATAACATACATAAATACCTATATACATACATACAAAAATACAAAATTTACAAAATATTAAATATACATGTTATAGGTTTATGCATTATGTTAGTTAAAGATAGTAATAAAGGGGCGATGAATCAAAAATTAGTGAGTCAAATCAAAATCAACTAAATACATTTACCAATTTAAGGAAATTGTAAACAAATGTAATTTAACTCGATTTTAACACTTTCACGTCAATTCATGCTTTTTTCTTCTTCTTCGGTATATGGAACTTGGATGATATTATGTTCTGAAGAAAACACCTATTGTTTATACGAACAAATTTACATTGTTTTAATATTTAATGTAAACAACCTACTACATACAATTTTATTTACAAGCAACTTTTCTGGTAATTACGAATATTTTTGGTAATTTGAAACCTTGTAAAGAAAATCACTACTAATGTCATTTTAAAATGATTCAAGGTATTAGTAGATCATAAAATGTGAATTAATTTCGAATTATATTCACAGTGTCATTTGATTTAAATAGCACTTAGAATTAACATTAAAAACATTTCCTTACCAAATCTATATATTTATTAACTCTATACAATTCAAGCCCCCCACAAGTCCAAGTCGCATCGCCGCTGTAACAAAGACGAAAACAAAAACAAAAACAACAATAACCCTCTCAATAATGGAAGTTTTCTCTTTTTCTGTTTAACTTTAAATTGCTATTGTTTACCAAAACAAATGAGTTTGGTGTACGGATGATTACCCGATTAGTCAATTGTATTAACTCTTTTCAGCTTCATTTGATTACGTATTGACAAACACCGCACACCTTTGTAAGAAGGAATCTTGGTTCGTTAGACCTGGAGTTAATGGTGTAAAGATGTTGACATTTCATTATAATAAAACGAAACAAATGTAAAACACTAAGGAAGTAAGTAGTAAGTAAGATAAGCATAACCAGTCTTATTTTTTTGCCTTTCTGTTTAATGTATATTTTGTATCATCATCATTATAGTCCGTCTAGTCGATTAATACTCAACTCTACACTTTCAATTTTAGTTTGCGTAATTGACTGAACTCTCCTCTGATAATTGAAATCTCACATAATATTTCCGGAATCTATTTATAAATATTTTTTTTTTCATTAGAGATTTTTTTTTGTTTTCAAACGTATATAGTGAAAACTTTATAAACCCATTAAAACACACCTTTTTTACAGTAGTACTATTAAATATACATACATACATACATACATATATATATATATATATCAATTCATCATATGAAATTAGTTTAAAGGGGGAGAGAACAAAGGGTTTTTTTTCCATTTGAATGATCATTTAATTTAGAAATTGTCTCATTCAAGTCAGGTGACGGAAGATTCGGCTCTACTAGTCCCCTACTTTTAATGTAAATTCATTTATCAAAATTTTTTTTGTACATGATGGAGATTAAATTATACACATTTGTTATATGCATTTTGTTTAATGCTCATCAAACATATTATAATGTTTGAAAATGAAATGAAATTTACATATAATAATAATAATAAAGAAAAAAAAAATAATAGAAATCTTATGTATGTAAGGAATGAAAGGCATATAACTAACTAAACTAATTGTACCGGTACTGTTACTGTTACTGGTACTAGTACTGGCCCCTACCTTGCTTTTCTCGTATCGCCATCGCATTCGGAGTTTATTTCCAGGAACCACTGCACCACTCCACAACCAAACACCACCACCACCCGATATTAAAATGTACTGCCGATGCTGGGTTATTACGTAATAAACTCCTTTTCACATTGGCACCGTCTCACCGTCTCACCTCACTTTTTTTTTCTAAGAAAAAAAAAGAAAGATGAGAAAGATTATGTAAGCAAGAAAAAAAAATAATTAAAGTAACTACGTAAAGAACTAAATAAACCTTTGTTTTTAGTGGGAGTTAAAAAAACAAAATCATATATTATTAAATTCACATTAAATCCATTATTAGATATAATACACTAATCAAGTAATCCAGTAAACATAAGAAAAACTATAATGTTTACACTTACATTCAAATTGCTTACTATAGGAGTTTTAAAGTAAGAAAACAAAAAACAAAAAAAACTAAAAAAACAAAAAGTGTGGGTGCGAGGTAAATTTAGTGTGAGAGAGTGAAATAACTAAGGGACAAGTTCCTAATTAGGAAATACACAAACAAATAGTAATTCCCGGTAAGCAAGGTTTCCCAATTTAAATAAAAATTTGTGTTGCTTTGCGTTTACAAAATATAAAAATATCACTTTTTGCTCTTGTGTTGGCCATTTTTGTTTTCGTTAATTGTTCTGTTGACCTTTTTTTTTACCTTTTTTCTTTTCTCTTTCCTCTCTTCTTCTTCTTTCTTTTCCTCTTCTTTCTTTTCAATTCAATTTAAGAAATTCACTTATTTAGTTATTAATTAACAAAATAAAAAAAACTCCAAAAACTAATCAATTACAATTAATCTCACGATTTTAGATATCTATTCTTATTTAATTTTCATTGAAATAAAATAAAATAAATATCACTTTTGTACACATAAACAAACAAATATATATATAATATATACACACAACACAAATTTTAATATACCATATACAATACATACACAACAATGCTTTCCATTGGTGATAACATTTTAAGAATTGTCAACTTTGCCGTCTTGGTTGTCATTTTAGGTTTAACTGGTAGTTTAGCTGCCACTGCCCACCATAAACACAACCCACAAGTTAACTTCTGTGTCTTTGCAGCTGCTTGGGGTTTATTGACTTCATCATTCTATGGTGTCATTGCTAACTTTGTCTCATTCTTAGCATCTCCATTGTTTTTGTTCATTTTTGATTTCTTGAACTTTGTCTTTACATTTGCCGCTGCAACCGCTTTAGCCGTTGCCACTAGAACCCACTCTTGTACCAACAAGCACTACTTGGAACACAACAAGATTGCTCAAGGTAAGAAGGAAAGATGTAGAAAGGCTCAAGCTTCTACTGCTTTCTTGTACTTCTCCTTCTTTATCTTCTTGTTCTCCTTAGTTATGTCTGGTTTGAGTATTTTGAAGAATGGTTTCTTAGGTTACTCTTCTGGTCCAAAGATTGCCAGAACTGGTGTTCCAACTATGTCTCAAGTTTAAATTTGATGGGTTTTCCATGTTTTTTGTTTTGTTTTTTTTCATTGCAAGATAAAAAGAAATCCTCTTTTTTGTTCTTTTGATATCCATATTCCACTTATCTATTTCATTCCATTTATGATAATAAGATGAAGAAAAAAAGAAGACTTTTTATTAAAGAAAGAGAGAAACAAATAATTGGTTTCTTTTTTCATTTATTTTTATGTATTATTTTTTTATTCCTTTTATTACCAATCCATTCTTTGATAATTACTATATTTATTCCTATTTGTTCTTGATGAAGATTTGAAGACAGTTTAGTATTATCTTATCATTGATGATTATTATAAATCTATTCTACAACTCTCCCCTCTTTTTACGGTTTTCAACACACAAACGTTTGTGTCTGATTACTAAATTTTAATATCTCCTTTTGTTATGTTTTTGTTTTTCTTTTCTTTATTCTTATTTCTTCTAACTTTAACTCCATCATACAACTACCAACTCCTTTCTTCTCATACCTTTTGTTATATTCATACCGTTCAACTTTTTACCCTCGTTATTTTAGTTTTAGTTTATTCTTTTAACTTCTTATTTGTATTCTCTTTTGTTTTTCTTGTTTTATTTAACACAACAAACTATTACTATTACAACAACAACAACAACAAAAAACCCCATATCATGTTATATCGTACTTTGATGTGTGTCTGTGTTTTTTTTTCCTTTAATCGTTTATAACTAAACTAAATTTAATATTTCCCCCCATTCTACTTTAATTACAGCTACTTTATTGTAAAAAATGTGTAAATTGTACTTAGCATTGTATGTTTTAATTGTTTTGAAATTTTGTTTGCCTTTTGTTGTGTATTGTTTTGTTATTTACCACTTTGCCTTTTTTCCCCATTGAGATTCAGAGTGTGTGAGTAAGGTGAGTAAGGTGAATGTTTTTCTTTTGTCTTCGAAAAAAAATCTCAATTTCCTAATTCGGAAACCCCTCCAAAACCCGTCCAAACTTACAATGTATTATCAATACCGACCGAGAGCTAATGTACGATGTAGGATATAAATTTTTTGAGGCAAATCAATTTTAATATTTTAGAAGTAAAATAGGGAGTAAATATACAAAAGAAAGGAAGAATGAAGAACTAGATTATGGAGACAAGGAACAGTAGAAAAAGAAAACGACGAATAAATGTAACACTTCAATCATTTAAATCCCTTGGCAGCCATAAATTTCTCTAATGATTCCCAGAAAAATTCAGAGATTTGTCTATCTCTGAATCTTTGATCTCTATCAATGGTTATAGTTTGCACATTCCAATTGTTGATGTTCTTTGGCACAATGTCATTACCGTAGCCTATGTAGAAACCCTTGATTTTTTGGAAAAGTACATTTGGTTGGTTGTATTTGTAGTTTTTAAATTGCCATTCTTGACCAGTGGTGAACACGGCAACGACTCTATCCCAGTGTTCTGGTTTGGTGAAGAATTTATCAACGTTATTAACCACCAAGAATTTCACAGGTCTATTGAATTTCTTGGATTGTCTTGTTATTTGTAACATATTTGTGGAAGATAATGGTAATTGTGTGGAATCTTGGAATTTCCCGTCTTGTAGAAAGCTTTTAACATTAGACATAGTCAATAACGCTGATGCTGATGGAGACAAAATGATGATTGGATCCTTATGGCGGTGCTTTGATGATGACGAAGATGAGCTTGAGGATGATAAAGAAGATGACGATGAGGCACCATTGGTACGAGACGATGACGATGATGACGATGACGACTTACTCTTAGAACGAGACGCAGACGATGAAGACACAGACTTTGATGGTGTAGATGAAGATTTATGCTTACCAGCCTTGATGATCTTGTATTCACATTCCTTTGCCACAGATGCAAAATCCACAATTTTACTACCTCTTAATGCCTTATTGTGGTCAATTAATTCCCGTTCATGGCTCAACACTTCTTTCAAGAATGGATCTTCATCTATCAATTTTCTCTTTGAACCAATGGTTTTACTGTCACTACCACTAGCATCAGTTTTACCACTGGCATCAGCTTTGCCAATGGATGATCCACCCTTGGCACCAGAGCCACTTGCAACGGCACCGTTGTTACCTGTCAATCCATCTTGATCGATATGTAGATATTCACAGGTCTCTGATGATCCATTTAAAAATGACAATAGTTCTGTTCTTTCCATGAAGGAAATCATTGCAATGTTTTTGCTTTCACAGTCAGATAAATAATCCGTGTGGTTGGAGTCATTATGAAGCCAACATTGGTAAATGGCTCTCAATGTATGATCAGTGTTGTTCTTATCTATGAATTTAGTCGTATCATCTAATGGGTATGGTTGAGAATTTATCAATAATTGTTTAGCTGTGGAGATGTCAGCATCTGATGGGTCTAATGCCAATGGTGATTTATCCTTGATGGCTTGCCTTAGGGCAATAACTGATGAATCTGACATTATTTATTTTCGATTATTTATTATTATATTTGTTCGTTGGTTAGTCTATAATTGAATGTGTCAAATTATCTATCAGTGAGTTGGTGCAATTAAACCTTTGTTGATATTTACACACAAGTACCGGTAAAATATCAAACGATCAAATAATCAAATAATGTGTTTCAAAACAACGGTTTTTTTCCAATGATGATTGTACACTGAACTCAACACTCAATCTTGGTGCCGTCTTTATAACAAGTTTCTATGTTTTGGAAAATCGCCAGAGAAAAAAATCTCAAAAAAAAAGGTCCACCACCTTACGTAAGAAATATTGCACGTGACTTCACAGTTTGTACTTTTCTTTTTTACCCGGCTTTCTGTGGAGAGGGCGATAAGATAACGATTGAGCCATCTCTCTTTATATATATAATACAGTATTTACATGTGTATTTAACCATGTTTGGTGTTTGAACGTGTCTTACTATTTATATACATCTTTTTTTTTCTTCATAAATACGACACATCAATTATTAACTATTACATTTCAATATCTGATTACCGGGATCTTTTGTTAGAATCAATCCATCTCATCTCTGTTGAATACTCGTGAACTTTCCCATTCAAAGTTATTTGCGCCTTCCTTTATGTCATATAATGTCTGAATCAGGGGATTTCAATAAACACACATTTTTATCAAGGGTGTTTGGATTGAATTCTACGTATGTGTCATCAAATTCCAATCCTTTATTAAATGACGATAACGATGACATTCAATTCAATATCCACCATTTACAGAACAATTTTGAAGAAGAAGACGATGACGAGTACAGTAATAACAGCGACAGCCACCACAAACACACCAATATAGGCAATGGTATAGCAAATGCTTATGGTGGATTCCATGATGCCGATGACAATGCATCGATAAAATTTCCAAAGGGAACTGATTCATTCTTCAGAAAATACCAATCACAACATTTACAAAAACCATCCGATTCAACGACAAAATCTCCTTCCATCGCTTTTCAAAACAAATCGTTGAAGAGAAACAAATATCCGTCTCATGTTTCTATGAATGTTCATTCTGAGAATGAGGACTCATCAGACGAGGACAATAAATCGTCCTCTGATGATGATGACGATGACGAAGAATCTGAATCCACGTCTCAGATAAAACACAATGGCGACGATGATGATGACCTACTATACCAACAAAAAAAACTGATCAAGGATCAATTGCAACGAGAATACGAAGACGAAGACGATGAAGGATTTGATGTAGTGCCGGAAAGTTTACTACTAGAGGGAACATTACGTGGGAAACAACAAAAGATCTCGTTGAAACAATCGAATTTGAATTTAAAATCCAAATTGAACCATTCATCATATGGAAACAGAAACCATGAGAATCCATTCATGGAACAGATACGTGAAGTGGAACACAGTCTCACACCAAGCTTGATCCAATTGGGAGAAAATGCAAAGACATTTGCCACTAGAACGTTCAACAATGTGATACCGAAGGGAATCTCTTTTCAACTACCTAATAACATCCACGGGTCCACAAACCTTCCACCACCACCATTGAGCCATAGACGGAATGAACCACAGGGTGATATAGAAATGGGTGCATTGGGTGCAAACACACGTCAACAACGGCAAAATGTGTCGGCTAGATTGGGTGCTTTGAGTCCTTTGGAGAGGGCACTTTGGATTTGGTCTAATGTGACCAATTTAGATATATTTTTAGAAGATGTTTACGAGTATTACGTTGGTAATGGATACCAATGCATCCTACTCTCAAAGGTGTTTGATTTGATGATCATTGTCTTTGTGGTGTGGTTGACTAGTTTTATGGGAAACTGTGTCGATTACCATACTTTGATGCATGAAAGCGTGACTAAATTTGAACAAGTGAAGATAGACAAATGTTACACCAAGATGTCATTTTCTCAGAAATTCTTTTACTTCATATTGATAGTGGTGTTGCTGTTAAGAATCAGAAAATACGTGTCATTGTTCTATGATCTGAAGGATATCAAGAATTTCTACAATTTATTGCTTGGCATTCAAGACCAAGAACTACAAGCCGTTGGATGGCCATACATTGTGGAGAAAATCATTGTGTTGAGAGACCAGAATATTAATGCATTGGTGTCCGGTGAAAATGATATGGTTGATGATTTAAAATCGAAAAAGAGATTGAATGCACATGACATTGCCAATAGATTAATGAGAAGAGACAATTACTTGATTGCTATATTCAATAAAAATGTTCTCACAAAGGCATTGACGGTCCCTATAATTAACACACAGTTTTTGACAAAGACACTAGAGTGGAATTTACAAGTTTGCATTTTTGATTTCCTATTCAATGAAAATGGTCAATTGAAACAGTCTGTGCTTAACGAACATCAACGACTTTCATTGTCCACAATGTTACGACAACGGTTTAAAAGGGTCGGATTGATCAGTATCTTTTTAACACCATTTTTGGTTGTTTACTTCTTACTTTACTATTTCTTGAAGTTTTTTTATGATATCAAGACTAACCCTGCATTGATGAGTTCCAGAGAGTATTCACCATTGGCCAACTGGAAATTTAGAGAGTTTAACGAATTACCTCATATATTTCAAAGACGTATAAAATTATCCAAGGAAGGTGCTTCTAACTATTTGGATCAATTCCCAAGGGAGAAGATGAACATTATTTTGAAATTTGTGTCCTTCATCACTGGTTCATTGGTTGCTATATTGGTTATTTTAACTGTACTAGACCCTGAAAATTTTCTAAATTTTGAATTGACTGAGGGAAGAAGTGTCTTGTTTTACATGTCTACCTTTGGTGCGGTGTTCACAATTTGCAAGGGTTCAATATCTGATACCCACTTTACATTTGATCCAGAGGCATCATTGAGATACGTGGCTCAATTCACACATTATCTACCAAGTTCTTGGGAGGGGAGATATCACACTGAAGAAGTCAAAAGTGAATTCTGCAGCCTGTTTAACTTGAGAATCATTTTAGTATTGCGGGAAATTGCTAGTTTAGTTTTTTTACCATACATCTTATTTTTCCAATTACCAGATGCATCAGAGAAGATCATAGATTTCTTTAGAGATTTCAGTGTTCATGTTGATGGATTAGGTTACGTGTGTACATTTGCTATGTTCCAATTTGAAAAGAATGAAGATAAACCTAAGACTGTGGCTGGTCAACAACAAGGTTTGAACGATGATTTGACTAGTGATTACTATAATGCCAATGATGATAAAATGGTTAAATCTTATTTGTATTTCCTTGAAAGTTATGGTAATGAAAATATCAGACAACGACAACCAGGAACTGGAACTGGAAACGCTAGTACTGGAATAGAATTCAGAGGTGTTTCCAGTCCTTATGCAAACAACAATCAAAAGTTTCCCTCTGGTACCGGTAACAAGATGGATAAAAGCATGTTACGTTCAGCGATCATGAACAATTCCATGATTGATAGAAAAGGTGTTGGTGTGACGTCTACGCGATACCCACCACAACTTAACCGAAACACGTCTCTTAACAATTCAATGTATTTCAGAGGAATGTCGAACAATGCTCTGGGAAGACCCCCTGTGATGAATGAAATGATGGATGAAACTACTGCTGGTTTATCCAATGATACACGGTACTATATGAACAATTTGAATAACAGTATAGTGCTAGGTGAATCGTTTGTTGGTTATCCTGGTTATAACAATGGTCGGAGTCCTGAGAAGAATTACGATGATGATGTCGGTGATGATGACAATGAAGACGAACACGGAGAAGATGGTGGCGTTCTGGGTTTGATAAACCAAATTTACAAACATAAAGAAGGCATGAGGTGAGCTGAAAAAGTTAAAACTGAATAATATATTTATATTTATATATATATTTATTTATTTTATAAAGTTGTATTTATTTTCTAATTAAATATGGGCATATTTCCGACACCGACTCTTTTTTTGTACGCGCTGAAAAAGCTGAAAAAGTTGGATTTTTGTGGAGATGAGTTAAATGGAGAAGACTTGACCTTTCAATTGTCTTATTGAGTATGTGTTTATTAAACTAGATTAGATTTTAGTATATATTATCCATCTTCACCGAATGTCGTCGAGAAGAGTTGTTGTCACAGGATTAGGGCTTGTCACTCCATTAGGTCTTGGAGTTAAAGAATCCTGGTCCCAGTTAATTCAATCAAAATCAGGTTTAATATCAACGACTCAACTTCCTGACGCTGATAAATACAAGGACATCCCGTCAAAGGTTGTCAGTGTCGTTCCTACAGGTTCCATCTCTGAGAATAAGTACAGTCCTGAGGATCATTTTGCACCACATGAAATTAGACGGTACTCAAAATTCATTCAATACTCACTTGTTTCGACAAAGGAGGCATTGACAGATGCCAACTGGTTTCCTGAAACTGAGCATGATCAAGAGATGACTGGGTGTTGTATCGGTTCAGGGATTGGTTCATTATCTGATTTGTACGACAACTCTGTGTCTTTAGCTACAAAAGGTTACAGAAGAGTGCAACCATTAATGGTTCCAAGACTATTGACTAACATGGCTGCTGGTAACACATCCATCCATTTCAATTTGAAAGGTCCTAACCACGCAGTGGCCACGGCGTGTGCCACTGGTCTTCACGCCATTGGTGACGCTTCAAGATTCATCAAAGATGGATACGCCGATGTTATGGTGGCTGGTGCATCTGAGTCTGTGGTGCATCCAATATCACTAGCTGGGTTTGCAAGGGCAAAGTCTTTAGTCACTAAATTCAACGATGACCCACAGTCTGCATCTAGACCATTCGACAGAGACAGAGGAGGATTCGTGTTGGGTGAAGGTGCTGGTATGTTGGTGTTAGAGGAATTGAACCATGCATTGGAGAGAAATGCCAAGATTTATGCTGAAGTGGTTGGATATGGGTTAACTGGTGATGCCAGTCATATAACGTCTCCTGATGAAACAGGAAATGGTGCCAAACGGGCAATGGAATTCGCAATGAGACAAGGTGGAGTGGAGCCGAGTAGTGTCGGTTACATTAATGCACATGCAACGTCCACTGTTCTCGGAGACAGAGCTGAGAACCGTGCCATTAATAGAATATTTGCTAAGAAGAATCCAAACTTGGCTGTCAGCTCAACCAAGGGTGCCATTGGCCATTTATTAGGTGCTGCTGGGTCTGTCGAATCCATTTTCACTATCTTGGCGCTACAGAATAATATTTTACCACCAACATTGAACTTAGACAATGTCGGTGGGTTGGAAGAGGACGTTGACTCTGATTTCCAATTCAACTATGTTCCAAAAGTGGCTCAAAAAGTGGATAATATTGACTATGCCATCTCTAACAGTTTTGGATTTGGTGGAACCAATGCATCTGTGTGTTTTGGAAAGTACAAGGCATGAGATGTGGTGTTGACTTTTTTTTTAATGTGGTTTACGATCTTATTTATTTTATGTAGATATTAATTATATATATATATATACATTGCCTAATATACAAATGGAATCATTCTGAGGTAGCCTGACCTATCAGATTTCCCCTTGTCTCTGTTCATGTAAAACTTGAAGGTTTCATTAGATGATACACCTAAGTCAATGATAACCCATAGCAAGATCATTACAGAGTATCTAGTACCTGACACGAGGGCGTACGCCAGGTAAATCAAAATCTCATCAAAGAAATGAGCACAACAAACATATTTGAACAAGCCCTTGGTAGGTCTATTATACTTCACCAATTCAGACAAATATTTATGGTTTCTGAATTGATCTATGTATGCCAATACAAACACAATGAATGCAATGGCCAATTGAACCAATTCAGCTCTCTTGATGGGGGCCAACGATGAGCCATCTGGATCAGACGACAACCCATTTGTGAAACTAAGCAACGGTTGCACATTGATCGTTGTGTAGAAGAACACACCGACTAAATAATGAGACACATGGATCTTAGAACTAGTGGCAAACTTAGACACCCACATACATTCATAGATCCGTCTTGCACTTTGCACAACGGTCAATGCAATGACACCGGTGAACCGGACCCTCGATATCGTCTCCCCGGATTGAGATTCAATGATCCAAGTTGGAACTCCCCATGGCTTCAACGTCTCCAACACTGAGTTACCTGTCATTAAAAACCAGCCATTGACACAGGCGAAAATTAAATCTATTATGTAAAAATGGACGAACCAAGACTTTGGTAAGTACAGTCTATGGAACAACGTTGATGAATTCGATGTTGAGGTCTTATCTAGGGTCTTACCATACTTTAACAGAAAATTAAGCTGTGGATGGTAGTTTGCCAACAATACAGATACAATAGCTATTCCATAGCAAACATTGATCATTGTGTCAATCATGCCTTCCGGATTTCTTTCTTTTTTTTATCAAGGTAAAAGTAAAAGTAAAAGTAAAACTGAAATAATACCGGTGAATTAGTAGTCAATTGAAATGAATTCAAACCCAATTCAAAACGAATTCCTATCAAATTTCCTCTTCGTCTTCCTCTGCGCACAAATTTTTTTTTTCTTTCCAAAAAAAGAGGACACACTAATTTTTCCCCTTGTTTATTTGTTGTTTTCCTTGTTTTCCTTGTTTACTTTGTGACAATTTTAAACGTATCACAAACCAAAAGGACAAAATTTCAACATATTTAGAAAGTCATTCAGGATACATAAGTGTTTAAATAGCGTTTTCCATTTTCTATTTTGTCTGAAAGTTTAAATTATGATTGGTTTAATTTTACTGTACACTTTATTAATTAGTTTATCGATCTTCATTGGTGACAAAACCGGTGTCATCTCGTTGCCAGGTGATGTGTCCTCCTCTGTTAACAAATTCATAGGCTCATCAGTGGATACCCTGACAAGCATAATTCAAGCTCCTGTCATTTTAGAATCTGACGGTCACGGATTTCTGAGACCAGTGACTCCAGTGTTCAACCATTCCACATGGTTGTTAAATAAGATTTACGTTCATTTCAAGAATGAAAACATTTATGTGCAAAGAATCGTCTCATTTGTGTCTCCATACTATCGTGATTTAGTGGCTAGGGCCACTCCAGTAGTGGATTCCATCAAGACTGCTGTGACTCCATACGTTCAATCTGCCGTGGTTACCCTTGCACCTGTGAAGGCTTCCATCGTTGAAACAACAACTCCGTTAATTGATGCCATCAAGGACCAATTCAACAAGATCACTTTGAAACTTGCTCCTCATTACGTTTACTTGATCAAATCAACAGAACCTCATGTTGTTAAGTTTTACAATTATGGTATTGACT
Source organism: Ambrosiozyma pseudovanderkliftii (assembly GCA_003707895.3). Taxonomy (NCBI): domain Eukaryota; kingdom Fungi; phylum Ascomycota; class Pichiomycetes; order Pichiales; family Pichiaceae; genus Ambrosiozyma; species Ambrosiozyma pseudovanderkliftii. Next base: position 26,192 of record PPLW03000050.1, read on the forward strand.
CAGCTAACCATTTTTACTCTGACAAGTGTAAATTCTACGTTGACATTTTGGTTGACACATATTCTCCGTTATTTGAAGATTTCTCCAATATTGTGAAGACTAATTCCCATTTGATAAATTTCGCTTTGGCCATCATCTTTATCTGTTTGACCCCTCGTTTTGTGGCTCCTGTTTTGAGATTGTTCGCTAGGGATTCCCATGAACTGTCCGAGGGCATCACTGGTCAATACAAGGTCGATGAACCATCACTAGATAAAAAGTTCCAAACTTATTACGGTGAACCGGAATTCTCCAAGATGACTAGTGAATCTGGTGGTATCAATGATGGACTAGACGAAATTGAAACAGGCAAGACTCCAGTGAAGGGTAAGGGGAGCAATCGCACAAAGAAAACCACAACCACTAAAGCCCAACAACAAGCCCCAGGGAGCAATCGCACAACAGAACAAACCGGAAAGAAGAAGAATAGTGATCAATATGCCTCCAGGGTCTCCTCAATTAAAAAGGACCACACAAACTCTAACTCCATCTCCAACTCCGACCCCGACTCCACCTCCTTCAACGCCAAGGGCAAAAATGGGTACCCCAGGCAAAGTCTCAACGAAGAAGAAATTGAAGAAGAAGGCTTAGATGACTCCGACCATGAGGTGATCCAACTTGGCTCTGAAATGTTTGAAGTGACAAGTGACATCTTATCATCAAATGACCCAAACTCTATACGGTTAAACTCCGCTAATTTGAAAACCAGTAAGAGAACAGATAACAGCAACAACAACAATATTGTCAGAGATAGTGCATCTGACAAACTTAAGAGAATTCTTTCTGACATTTATTCAGCTGAGTCTCATGACAGCTCTACACTATCATATTCCCCATCTCCCGAGGATCAATCGAAGATGAAAAAACACATACATGATAATGATTCCGACCACACAAAGGCATCGGGTGACGGTGATTCATTTTTAGAAGGACTCCTTCAAAAGCAAGCACCACCATCAGACACACCAGTGAACAAAACAGTGGCATCAGGACATTTTTCATCATTACATAGATATGGTGAGCATTCTGTGGCAACTACATCATCATCTGGTATATCTACAAAATATTTACACATTGATATCGATTCAATTGAGCCTGAGGGTCCGGTGTCAGATATCGCTAACGTAAATGCTTATCTTAGACATAAAGTGTCCTCAGATACTTCCAGTATTGAAGTGTTGAATAGATTTACCGACAGATTGACACCTTCTTCTTCTGGCTCTAAATCAGAGACACAGAAAACCACGGAGACGTTTAAGGGTAATTCGGCTGATCTATTCAGTAACCATTATTGATGTCATGCTTTGTTAATACTTTATTTTTAATCTATCCTCCACTCCCACACTCATTCACTCTGTTAACGACTACATTTCACGTTGCTATTCTTCCTGCTTTTCTTTTCTTGCTTGATTTATTAATTTCTTTTTCCATTCATTCGTCCTTAGTTTTTTTGTATACTAAATACCTCTATTACAACTATATTTTAATATAATTTATTATTTCTTTTATATATGTTTATAAATATTCCGGTTCAATTGGTCCTTTTTTATGTACAAGTAAAATTATTGTAGATAAGATGACCTATTACATAAATCCATCATTCTCTAAAATAGACACCGTAGGTGTTCCAAAGTCTTTGAATAGTTAAGCTCTTATACCTGTGTTGTGATTCATTCAAGTCAGTTAAATCTCTGACCCAATCAGTTCTAAGGTAATTTGGAAGCAATTTCAATCCTAATTTTCTCAAATTAGTCAATTCAATGTATAACAAGCCCTCTGTGTAGTAATCAACCAGTGTTGAAGATGTACCCGTACTTTCATCATTTTGTAATTGTAAATTAATCAATCTCTCTAAGTTATTCATAGATTTAATAATTGCTATCTTGGAAGCTTTCGAAAGTCTGATAAAGTAACCAGTTCTCAAATAACTCTTTAGTGACTTCAATAAATACCAAACGATTAAACACGATGGAGAAGCAGCAACTATACCAAACACTAATTCCTGAGATTTCAAAATCTTATCAATGCCGGACATTGCCAATGTTCCGTCAACCTTAATCTTTTGAATTTGAATTAATAAGTTACGAATCATATTACCTGTGGCGATTGACTTGATTGGCGATTTTAAATCAGCTTCGTATCCCTTCATCACTATTTCCAAATTCCCCTTAGCAACGTCAGTTCTAATCTGTTCCGACAATGCAGCACGAGATTCATCGCTGATGTTTGAATTTGCAACAGAGTCCAAGGAATAATCTACAACCATTCTTTCTAGTGATTCCAAATCAGTATTCAATGATTGTTGAGACATGATTGCTATACGAGAATTTTCATCGTGTCTGATAGTTTTCAAAATGTTATTGAATGGTTCCACAATCCAGTTATTGTAGAATCCAATTGTAGTGTCAACCAAGTTCAATTTGATCCATTCCACAATTGCATCTCTGTTGGTAAACGTGTCTCTTAGCAGAGGAGGTAAATGTATAACCAACAAAGTTAGCAATATCCAGTTTTTCGTTGTTTGTGTTGGTTGGGTGTTTGATTTGATCACTTCATCGACAGTGGACTTATATGATGGGATAACATCAGAGTACAATGAATGTAATGTTTTGAATGATTTAACTAATGCGTTATCATCATCATCGACAACGGATGAAGTCACATCAAATGACTCAATGCCATGGAACACTTTTCCCAATTTGGATATTAAATTATAAGACAAGCCAACCGAAAGCTCTCCATTGTCAATTTCAATCACAGGTAATTCACTCAACAACAATCCTAATCTTTTCAAATTCTGTTCTTGTAAACCAACCAATCTTTCACGTTTAGTCTTCACTTCAGCAGTAGCATAGTAAAATGGTAGACCAATAGTGGAATTTAAAAACAATCTGGCATAATTATTTGATGATCTTTGCTTTTCAATCAAGAACGTAGTTGGTGAGGTTAACAATCCTCGAATATTCTGGAGAGACGACTCATAAATGAATCCAAACCATTTCCAAAGAACCTTGTAATGGTGTTCGTAACCCTTGGGTAGCCAACTTGGAACATTGATGGCATTGAACAACACAGCTTCACTTGAGTTCAAATTTTTCAATCTAACCTCATTGAGTAGCTTAGTGAAAAGCTTCCAAATATTAGATGGTAACGTTTGAAATGTATACAACACTGTGTTTGTGTTTGATGCCAACACAGAATCATAATAGTCCAAGTCATTGATCAATGGCAACGACGTATGTAAAAGAAATTCACTGGTAACCACCAATAATACGATCAAGGACAATACTAAGATCACTTTTTGCAGTTCTATTAAGTCTTCATTAGATGTATCAACCAATCCATCTTTGAAAACTGATAATATATTAGTGATCGAATCAATTGTTGACTTTTTCTTCAAATTGAGCAAGTTTCCCTTGCTGGCATTGCCCATGGAATTGTCCAATTTCGAAGTACTTGTTTGTTCATCTATCAGCGGCTTTAAAATCAAAAACAATTGCGTGAATTTGTCTTTTATTATAGTAGTTGATTCCGACTCATCAGATGATAGCTTTGATAAAAGTGTTAGAGAGTAATCATTCAATTGGGTCAAATTACTGCGTGCAAGCAACTTGTCAATTAACACGTTATCATTTGACATACTGATGGTTTTGTGGTTGTTCGCTGGACTTAGATGATCACATCATTGAACCATCTAATTGTAGAGTATCCATCATCTTAAATGATGGCAAAATCAAATTATTATAGATCAAAAAATGGGACAACAACAACCGTACACCAGTTCCATTTCTCCTTCCGCAAAGAGTTGCTTTCCCCAACGAGACAAACAAACAAATCGATTTCTAAACATTGTGGGACAAAAACACAGTTATCATTGATCCATAGTCACCAGAAATAAGTCTTTTAAGGTTACAAACTGGTTGTTATTGTTGTTGTTGGTGCTGCTATTACACACACACACTTTTTGCTCAGAAAAAATACCAATTTATTTGATTCCATTAGGAAAAGGCAAGGAAAGCTAAGTTTATCTGGTGTTAACCCGAACCAAGTTCCAATATAATTTTCCAATCGATATCAAAGTACTTTGACCGTGAAGAACCGGTTCAGTATCTCCCATTACAAGACTTAAGGCCACAACAACAATTTCAAGAAGAAGAAGAACACGCAGGTGAAAGACGTCAACAAAGACCCTCAAACGATAGTTTTATTTTTACATCTACTTTCCAACATCCTATTCTTTTACACAATAGAACAGACATAATGAAGTTTGCTCATTCTTTACAATTTAATGCGGTGCCTGAATGGTCATCCAAGTATATCAATTATTCAGGTTTGAAAAAGATAATATATACTTTACAAAGAGAAAACACTGAAATATTGCATGATGCGAGAGACGAAGAAGCCCCATTTGTGGATAATTCTGAGGATCCTTCCAATCCAATCCATGTGTTCATAGAAGCATTGGATGGTGAACTTCACAAGATTGACAAATTTTACCAGATCAAGGAAAAGGAGGTTTTTTCCAAATACAATGCTTTAATCGAGGAGATTGAAGATTTTGAACATGAATTTCCATTTGAAAGCCAAACAACCGAAGTGAGAGCTCAGCTTAAATCAATTCTGAAAAGATTGAAACCAGAATCATACCAGGATGCGCTCTCTGTTGAAAATACCAACGAAGAACAGGATAGTCCAACCTCACTAGTGGAATCTGATACCGGTAATGACGAGGGTGCCGCCACATATGACCAGAAAAACACTCCACTGGGATTGGCTCCTGTGCTATCAAGGGATGCATTCTGCCATTCCCATAATGATATTACATCTCCTGCAGCAGATGATATTGAATCTTTAAGACTGACTAGAAAGAGATCTTTACCTACACTATTTGACGAGGATGACTTTAAATTAAATTTCCTCGATGCATTGAAAGTGGAAAAGAGAAAACCAATAACGGAAGTCTTTGTCAGTTTATCTGAATTGAAATCATTCGTTGAACTTAATAAAATTGGTTTTGGTAAGGCTCTTAAGAAGTTTGACAAGACTTTATTGACTCATATTAGAGATCAATACATTGAAGAATTACCTTCTAAATCACATAGTTTCAAACAGACAACAATGGACTCCATTAATGAAAAGCTTGACGCTCTTATCCGTATTTATTCTATTTTTAAAGGAGGCAATTATGATTTGGCCAAGGAAGATCTAAGATCTAATTTGAGAGAATATATCGTCTGGGAAAGAAACACTGTGTGGAGAAATATGATTGGTATGGAAAGAAAAACACAAGCTGCATACGCTAAGAAAGGTACAAAGATCGGTGAGGATTCAAATGTAGAATCTACTGAGAAGATTGATATTTACATCGGTGCAGGTAAAAAATTAAGCATTCCTTCATGGATCGTGTCTGGTAATACGTTCAAGGTGGTGTTTATTGCCTTTGTCACTGCAACTTTGTTAATCATATCTCCATTTGAAGATTTACAACAGAAGAATTGTTTTGCAATTTTGGTTTGTGCATCCCTTTTGTGGGCTACAGAAGCTGTTCCTTTGTTTGTTACTTCACTTCTATTACCACTATTATTAGTGTTATGTAACGTTTTGAAAGATCCAAAGACCGGTGAACCTTTAAATGCTCCGGAGGCATCGAAGTTTATTTGTTCAGCCATGTGGTCCCCAATCATTTTACTTCTATTAGGTGGTTTCACATTAGCTGCTGCATTATCTAAGTATAACTTGGATAAGATAGCATGTACGTTCATGTTATCAAAGGTTCCTCAACAACCAATCTGGGTGTTACTATCCATTATGGTTGTTTCCACTGTTGTTGCTGCCTTTGTGTCTAATGTTGCTGCACCAGTTTTAATGTTTTCTGTGATTCAACCAATTTTAAATACATTACCTGAGGGCTCTACATTTGCTCAAGCATTAGTTATTGGTATTGCTTTATCATCTAATGTCGCTGGTATGGGTTCTCCAATTGCATCACCTCAAAATGTTGTGGCTTTGCAGTTCATGGACCCAGCTCCAAATTGGCTTCAATGGTTTGCGATTTCCATTCCTGTTTGTCTGTGTGGTTTACTTTTGATCTTCATTTATTTATTATTCCTATTTGATTTCAGAGAAGTTACTTTGGTTCCAATCAAATCGCCAAATGAAAAGTTTACATTTAATCATTACTATGTTATCTTTATCTCTATAGTTACCATTTTCCTATGGTGTGTTGCTACCTTCATTCAGGACATTGTGGGTGATATGGGTATGATTGCCATTGGTTCAATGGTTGCTTTCTATGCTCCTGGTATTTTATCTCCCGAAGATTTCAATAATTATCCATGGACAATTGTCATGCTAGCTATGGGCGGTTTGTCATTAGGTACTGCTGTGACTGTGTCTGGTTTATTGAAGACTATTGCAGAATTGATTCAAACTCAATTAGCTGAAGCTGAGTTATTTACAGTGTTATCATTCTTTGGTCTTATTGTCTTAATTACAGCTACATTCGTGTCTCACACAGTTGCAGCTTTGATTATTGTTCCTTTGATCCGTGAGATTGGTAAGTCATTACCTGATCCACATCCGAATTTATTGGTGATGGCCACTGCTTTCTTATGTTCAGCTGCTATGGGTTTACCAACATCCGGTTTCCCTAATGTGACTGCCATTGGTTTAAGGGACAATGTTGGTAATCCCTATTTAACTGTTGGTACATTTATCAAGACTGGTGTCCCATCGTCTGTCCTATGTTACTTTGTCGTTATTTTTGTGGGATACTTGATGATGAAAGTGCTGAACTTTTAAATGCAACAAAACTAGAACTTTATCTTTTCTTGCATTCTGGTTATGACAGTTTGTTTAATCAGTACATACATTTTGTTTTTACTTCTTTTCTTATATCCTTTTCTGCTTTTGACTTAATTTAACTATACATGTCTCTTTGGGGTGATGTCATTCTCTTTATAGTTGATTTCTGATGTGTTATAATATAGTATACTTGACCTCCCTTATTAATATACTAGTGACAATTTATTAAATGTATATATAATGTAAGTAAAGCAGAATTCAAAAACTAGAAAATTTTTATTTTTTTTAGTAAGGAAAAAAGAATAAAAAGGAAAACAGAAGTATACATCATGGGGTATCAATTAATCGGTACCAAAGTATTTTGAATCGATGAATCTATTGGCCATCCACCAATCAGAATCACTATCTAGGTTCACTGAATCTAATTCTGGGTGAAGTTTACTCATACTACCTATGACAATGTTGATCCTAGGGAAGGTATTTAACAATCTTCTCACACCAACTTCCGTAGACAAATAAGTGACTAAAACGATTTTGTCCTCCATGACACCATGATCCAATAACACCTTCACCGCCATGATAGCTGCAGCACCTGAAATCACTTGAGCATCGAACAATAAAACCCTAGTAGTGGCAGGGCTAGTGAATACTGGTAATCTCTCGGTGAACAATTGAGGTTCACCAGTTCTAGAATCCGATTGAATCAATAATTTTCCTAGTCTCACTTCAGGAATGGTCTTTCTCAAAGATGGAATGAAACAGTCACCAGATCTGATAATATCAACTGCCACGACATCCTCACTTTGGAACATAGTGTCCTGTAGAACATGACCAGTAGGAGTTACCACCTTGGTTCCATCAGGTGATTTTGGTACGTAGTTGACACATTCCAATGATGCATAAATCAGTATCACTGCTATTCTATTAAAGTAAAAGATAAACTCATCATTTGTAGTGTCCCTGTTTAATATTATCGTTTTAATACCCAAAAGTTGATTAGTTTGTGGTAAAACGTAAACTTTTGAATAATCAATTGGCTTGATTACTCTGCCCAATTTCTTCAATGTTTTGAGATGTTCTAAAGATTTTTGTTGTAATTGCTTTCTGATGTGTTGAATGATCATATCAATGGCAATGATGTTATCTGATCCCCTTGGAATGACAACATCTGCGGAGTTCATTGTTGGCTTCACAAATCTCACAGAATTTGGTTTCACAAAACTATCGTATTGTTTGATGATACCCTCCAAGTCCCTACCTCTTTCCACAATGTCCCTTAACAATCTTCTTGAGTAACAAATGTCTAAATCGGTATCAACATAAATTCTACAATCCATTAATTCAAGAAGACCGGAATGGTACAATGAGTAAATACCTTCGATGATGATAACATTAGCACCGTAAATGACAATCTTTTCAGAAGTTCTATCGTGTAATGAGAAGGAGTACACTGGAATCTCCACCCTTTTACCCTCTTTAAGATCTTTAACAACTTTAAATAAAAGTTCTAAATCCAATGCTTCTGGAGTGTCAAAATCATACTCACTGTTGAAAGCCAATTTTCTTTGCTCCTGAGTTAAGGGTTTATAGAAGTTGTCCATAGAAAGCAACACAGTCCATGGTTCATTGATCTTTTGAATGATTTCCTGTGCCACTGTAGTTTTACCTGATCCCGAAAAGCCAGCAATACCAATCACATAAGGAGAAGTCCAAGGAGGAATATAAGATGGATCTTCGTTATTGGAATCACTCATCTCCATGGAAGTAGAGTTTGACGCAGACATCAATGGAGAGTACAGATTGGGAAGTGGTAATTTAGACATCTCTGCAACTGTTGATCGATCGATTGATTAATTGGACTTTGATATAATGTAGTGTTTCCCAAACTATATGTCAAATGGTTCTTATGCTGTCAGATCTCATGTTTTTTTAATAGTTCGATAAAAGATAAGAAATTTTTATGAGAAAGGCTAAAGGTTCTCTAACAAAAAAAAAAAAAATCAGTTTAGGTTTTACCCTTACAATGGGAAACAGGGTTTACTCGATCTATGAACTTGACTTCCATGAGTGATCAATTAGATAATGTCCGATAAAATTAAAATAGGAGAGTTTAAGAGAAGAGGCAGAAAAGAACAATATGACAATTGGAATGACGAGGAATTGGATGTTGTTGACAAGAACCAAGTTCAATCAGAGCCATCATTCAATGAAAAGAAACAGAATACATTAGATAGAACGATAAGTTCAGATAACGATGAAGAGAATGATTTATTATTTGCCAATAAGACAAGTATTCAAGAGAATCAAACACACCAGGGAAACGATGTAGATGCTGCTGATGAAGATGAATCAATTGATATGCAAGAGTTAAGAAAGTTGGCTAGACAATCATATTTAACCAAAAGAGAGGAGAAGAAGATCATATTGTTACGACATGAACTTTTAGAATTTGAAAAGGATATCCAAGAAGTAGGATGGGATAATTTAACCATGAGTGAACAACGGGAATACCAATTTAAAAAGGAGATATATGAAATGTTTCAAACTAGAAAGAATATTGAAGGTGGTTTGAAGGATTCATACTACATGCCTGAAGATTATATAAATGAAAAGGGCAAAATAGACAGCAAACGAAAAGAAGATGCATTGTTTGGAAAATATACGAATGATTACGATAATAAAACTGAACACTGGGAAGAATCACAGGTAAAGAGAGCTAAGATTGGTGGTGGATTTACGAGATTAAGTGGAAACCAATTGGAAAAGAAAACCAAGGAGAAGACATATGACTATGTTTTTGATAATTCGCAATCAATTAATTTCCAATTGGATTCTAAAAAAAGTGAACAAGAATTGAAACAGGAAGACGCATTCTTAGAAGAGAAAATACGAGAGGAGGAACAAAGAATAAAAAGCATTGAAGAGACAAGAAAGTCATTGCCTGTTTTCAGAAAACGAACTGAATTGTTGGAATTGATCCACGATAACCAAGTGATGATCATTGTTGGTGAAACAGGTTCCGGTAAGACCACTCAAATCCCTCAATACTTAAATGAAGATGGGTATTCTAAAGGTGGCAAAATTATTGGATGTACCCAACCTAGAAGAGTTGCTGCGACATCTGTTGCGACAAGAGTGGCAGATGAAGTAGGTACTAAGCTGGGTGATAGGGTTGGTTACACCATCAGATTTGATGACAAAACAACAGACAAGACTATTATCAAATATATGACTGATGGTATGCTTTTACGTGAGTTTTTAATAGATCCAAGTTTATCCAAATACTCAGTGATGATGATAGATGAAGCTCACGAGAGAACATTATCCACGGACATTGTGCTAGGGTTATTAAAGGATATTATCAAGGCTAGACCTGAATTCAAATTGTTAATTTGTTCAGCCACCATGAACGCTCAGAAATTCAGTGATTTTTTTGACGGTGCTATGATTTACAATATCCCTGGTCGTACTTATGAAGTTGAATTGTATTACACACCACAACCGGAAGCTAACTATTTACATGCTGCTGTCACAACAGTGTTTCAAATCCATTTGTCACAAGGTTCTGGGGATATTTTAGTGTTTTTAACGGGGCAGGAAGAAATTGAAACAATGGCTGAAAATTTGACAGAGACTTGCCGGAAAGTGGGTAGTCGAATGAAAGAGATGATCGTGTGTCCAATATATGCGAATTTACCATCTGAGTTACAAGAACAGATTTTCTTACCTACTCCTAAAAATGCAAGAAAAGTCGTTCTTGCCACTAACATCGCTGAGACGTCATTGACCATCGATGGTATTGTTTACGTCATTGATTCTGGATTTGTCAAGGAGAACGTGTTTAATCCATCCACTGGTATGGAAAGTTTGGAAGTGCAGCCATGTTCTAAAGCATCAGCCAACCAAAGAGCTGGTAGAGCTGGTAGAGTTGGTCCTGGTAAATGTTTTAGATTATTCACCAAAAACGCATTCGAGCAAGAGATGCCAGACAATCCAACTCCTGAGATTTTAAGAGTGAATCTCAATTCTGTTGTATTGATGTTATTTTCGATTGGTATCAGTGATGTGTTGAACTTTGAATACTTGGATGCACCATCTGAGCATAGTTTAATTCAATCATTAACGTTACTGTATTCATTAGGTGCCTTCAATGAACAAGGTGAATTGACTAAGATTGGTAGACAAATGTCTGAGTATCCAGTGGATCCAATGCTTTCTAAGTGCCTATTGACTAGCGGCGAGTTGCAATGCTGTAAAGAGGTTTTATCTGTAATTTCAATGTTACAAGAAACTGGATCATTGTTTTACAGATCTAAGGAGAAACAACAACAAATCGAATCCACAAGAGAGAAGTTCATTTATCAAGCAGGTGGTGACCATCTGACATATTTAAATATTTGGAACGAGTTTGTTGACAGTGGATACTCCAATCAATGGTGTCATGATAATTTTTTGCAATACAAAACCTTGAACAGAGTCAAGAATATCAGGCAACAACTAGAGAGAATATGTGACAAACAAGGGCTGTTATTAGATAATTCGTCTAAGTTTTCCAAAGATAAAGTAGCATTCAATGTGATGAAATCTATCACATCTGGGTATTTTTCTAATGTTGCTAGATTAAACAGAGGTGGAGATTCATATAAATCATTGAAGAAAAACCAACAAATTTGGATTCATCCGTCCTCGATCATGTTTAAAATCAAACCACCTCCTAAATTAATGATCTACAATGAATTGGTGTTAACTTCGAAAGAATTCATGAGAAATTGTATGCCAATTACTGAGAAATGGTTGACTGAATACGCATCGCATTACTATACAAATAATGAACTTGATAATGAAAAAATGATTAAGCCGAAATAAGGCTTTTCTTATATGTAATTATAGATTATACACACACATACATATATATATACATAGATATAATGACTAATATACAAAAATTAATTTACAACTAGTAGACCCTCTCTATTCAATAGCAGGATCATCGTCTTCTTCCTTGTACACTGGGATCAAAAATTTACCTGACTTATGTTTCACTCCATTGAACTTCAATGCTAATTTACCACCAAACTCACTTGGCTGACTCCAACCGATTTGGAATTTTTTCAATGATACACCGTAAATTGAGTTATTTGGTAACACTTTACACAACTGTAATCCAATTCCCAAATGTCTATACTGCTGACACACGTATATTCTAGATATACCCAGCAATAATTTGATGTTCTGGTTAGGAACTAATTCACCAGATTCATGAATCATCCAATGACCCTCGGTTACCCTCTCCACAGAGACTATACCTATGGCCTTGTTAGTCTTATCATCGACGGCTAGGAACACTTTCCCGAAATTAGGCCCCCTAACAAATTGTAATGTATCATCGGGAGCATTCAAGTCCGTGTTGACAATGGTGAGAAAATCACTGGCCAATTGTGTGCTGTATGTAGATTTAGCATTGATTTCATAAATTGATACAGTGGTATCGGATTTGTTGATTCTTTGTTGATTCAATTGGAAACAGTGAATCATCTTGCAGTTGTTCTCTGAAACGTGAAAATCTAACCCTTCGATGGCTCTTTGATGAAATTTCTTATGCTGTTGTTCATCAGATTTCACGTAGGGAAGATACGCCATATGGCATTCTGGACAGATAATTTTCTCTATATTTGTATTGAAATGGGTCTGTACCAATTTCTTTGAGTTACCCTTAGATTCCATTTCGGTATGTTTTTGAGTTTCTTCTTCGTGTTTATCTTCCTCAACTTCATCTTGGTCTTCGTATTGTTTATCCTCAACTTCTGATTCAATCATGGAAACTTCACTTGGAGGTTCTGAGGAATTAGGAGGAGTTAACAATGATGTATTTGGAGCATCATTGTTTATCTCTTTGTCTATCAAGCTACCTGACTTTGGAACGCGTTCTCTTTTGACCTTTTTGAAGATGACTTTCTTAGATGTCATTTCACTTCGAGTTGGTTTTCTCACTGAACCATCTCTGGACCTCCCAGTCAATAGGGATACTATGTCTGTCATGGCTTTATCAAATGTATTTGTGATACTGAGATTGGTAATTGGAATGGGATAAAAACAAAAACAAACAGAAATTGTAGCAGTAGTAGTAAGTAATTGGTCAAACATGATTTACAAATATCCATCAAGATACACGAAAAAAAGAAAATGAAATGGAAGTCGATCGACCTTTCAAAATTGTTCGAAAAATCGCACACTCTCCACAAATTGACAAATTTGGAGTTGGTATGCTTTTTTTTTAAAAAAAAAAAAAAAAAAAACAGGTGGTTTGGGTTGTATGGAACGATGACCCTGATAACCACTTTTATTAGTAGATCAAAGAATAAAAATCAAATACGAGTTTAATTCAAGGAAAACAATGTCTGAAGCTACCCCATTTAAGAATCCAAACCCAAAATTTGCCCATTTATTACCAAGATCAGGTCAATGGAAACAAACCATCACCAATTGGATTCAAGAGGACATTCCATCATTTGATTATGGAGGATACGTTGTTGGAGACAATGAGCAAAGTGCCACTTTATGGTGTAAATCCGATGGTGTCTTTGCCGGTCAACCATTCGCCGCTGAAGTGTACTCTCAATGTGGATTAACTGTGGAATGGTTCATTGAAGAAGGTACCTTTTTAGAACCAACAAAAGTGGATGGTGGTAAGATCAAAGTGGCCACTGTGTCTGGTCCAGTGAAGGACATTTTACAAGCGGAAAGATTATCATTGAACATTATCTCCAGATGTTCAGGTATCGCCAGTCAATCGTTCAAGACGATTAAATTAGCCAGAGACGCTGGTTACCCAGGTATCATTGCCGGTACTAGAAAGACCACTCCAGGTTTGAGATTATTGGAGAAGTACTCAATGTTAGTCGGTGGTATCGACTCTCACAGATACGATTTATCCAGTATGATTATGTTGAAGGACAACCACATCTGGGCCACTGGATCTATCACTAAGGCCATTGAGAATGCAAAGAAGGTGATTGGTTTTTCCACCAAGATTGAAGTTGAAGTGCAAGACGAGGATGAAGCCAATGAAGCCATTGAAGCTGGAGCTGACATTATCATGTTGGACAATTTCAAAGGTGATGAATTGAGAGCCGTTGCTACAAGATTGAAGGACAAATGGGTCGGTCAAAGACAATTCTTGTTAGAATGTAGTGGTGGATTGACATTGCAAAACATCAGCAGTTATTTGTGTAATGACATTGACATTTACTCAACGTCAAGTGTTCATCAAGGTACTGGAATCATTGATTTCAGTTTGAAGATTAATAAATAGGTGGTGAAGAGAAAAAAATATTAATTTACTCCTTATTCATTTACATTACATACATAGATACATATAATATATAACTTAGTATAAAAAGAGAAAAGTATATTTGTAAGAAGAAAAAAAAAGGGATATATATAATATAATCTAATAAAACGAATGTCAGTAAGGCAAATGCAACAGTAAAAAAAAAACAACAAAAATAATAATAAAAGCACAAAAGGAGAGGAGAGAGAGGAAGAAAACAATTGTGATAGTAATAATAGTAATGGTAATAATAATAATATAAAAAAAATGTAGTTATCAAAAAAAAAAAAAAAAACGATATAAATGAACGTATATAGTTGATATCTAATATATAAGTATATATGTTTTTAAAGGGGGAGGGTTTTTTTTTTTAAAAAAAAGAGTCAAAATTTGAAAATAAATTTCTTTTGTTCCTTTTTTTTTGTCAACAAAAGTGCAACTCATTTATAGTAAAGATTACAGGGATGAATTGGGTAGAGTAATAATAATTGATGGATGAATGGACGATAGAAGGAAGTAATGGAAAGGTAAGGGACATCTATTTTGGTAATGAAGGTTGAGTTTGTTTAGATTGTTGTTGCTTTGCAACAGTGTAAACTAAACCTGCACCGAAACCGACAAAGATAGAAGACACAGAGAAAAAGTTAATTGGAGCATCAAAGAACACCAAACCAGACAATGCAATTGGTAACTTGTTCAATGCACCAACCATGGAGTAAGTGGTGGATGATGTGACTCTGATACACCAACCTGAACAATAAGAGATACCAACAGATGCGGAACCAGAGAAAACCATGGCAGAGATAGTGGCAAATCTATTATCAGGTGGGAAATTGACAGCCAAATTCTCACTTGACCAATCCTCTAATAAAAATGAAGCAGTTAACAAGATTGGCACAGACAACAAATTGTTATAGTACATAGTGTCGAAATCTTTGAAATTTGTCAACTTGATTCTCTTTCTCATTGTCAACACAAAAGTGGCAGATGAAAAACAATTTAAAAACATCCAAAAGTAACCAATGTTCAAATTGAATGAACCAGTGGCTTCATCAGTGTCACCATAACATGCAATCACAGATGACAAAACCATCAACACAAATGAACCTAAAGCCATTGGAGTCACTGAACCACCAAACCATATCACTTCACCATAAGCAATCAAGATAATGGTCAAATTCTTGAAAATGGTGTACACAGGAATGGACAAGAATTGTAAAGCCTTTGATGAAGTGTAAATCATCAACACCAACAAGAATGCAATTGGAGACCATTTTTTAGCTTCAGAAGAGTTATACTCTCTATAAGTGATGACACCAAATGATTTCAGAGATCCAATGGTGATCAAACAAACCACCGATTGAACAGCCAATAAAAAGAAATTCAAATTGAAATCACTACCAGACACAACATATTTATTTGACACAGTCATCAAAATAGATGAAGCACAGTAAGAAAAGATTGAAATTGGACCAGAATTGGCAATTTGAGAGAAGAAACCAGAGCTAGCACTGGTACCGACACCAGCACCAACACCACCAGCAACGGCAGCGGCAGCTAAAGGTGGGTCTTCCTTTTTTTCAGATTGAGACATCTTTTAAGACAGATATTTATTAATTATTTTTTTTTTTTAAAATTGTGTGTTATAACAACCTATCTGTAAATATGTGACAGTGAATTGAAAAGAAGGGAAAAAAGAGGAAGAAGAAGAAGAAAAAAAAATGAATTAATAAAATTAAAATAATAATAAAAAAAACAAAAACAAACCAAATCAACCAAAAACTAAGACGAAACGAAACGAAAACGAAACGAAAACGAAACTGAAAACGAAAATGAAAACGAAATCTCACTCACTGTAAGTAAGAGTATTAAATGTGAATTGAATTTAACTACTAATAACAAAGAGGACAGAACAACAATAACGAAAAGAAGAAGAAGAAGAAAAAATTATTAAATCAAAGAGAAAGAGAGCCTGGGCCAGGCACGGGGGGGGGGGAAGGCCAGGCAGGGGGGACAAGAATTTCTTTTTTTTTGTTTGTTTGTTGTCCTTACCAATTGTTAAGGGTAGCACAACACGTACACACCACACCACAGCACAGCAGGTACCCAGCACCACCATTGCCTGCCTGGTAGAGAGACAGACACAGACAGCTGAAATTTTACAACACACACTGGCACGGCTCACCACTTGCGTGTGTATTGGTGTGTACATCATCAGTAGCGAACGAGAGACGTGCAGTGAGGTCCGTCCACACTACCTCACTTAACACTAAGTGTGTGTGTGTGGGTGTGTGTAATAAATTACATTACATTACATTATACAAAGACACATAGAAAACTTTGAAAATAAGTTTAAATAACTCTATCTATGTGTCTATCTATCTATAAACTAATTGCAATTAATTGAAAAGAATTCAAAGGATTGAAAGGAGTTATTATTCCATTCTAATCTACAGCTTTATTGTATTATTTTCACACATGCAATGTATATTATAAATACGGTGATCGTGTTTATATATTGGGATTTTAACACGGAATAATGAATAAATAAATAAATAAATAAATAACATGTATAACCCAATTGAACTGATACAATTGAAAGCCAAAATTTCATCTTTTTGTTTAAAAGAAAGAAAAAAAAACAAAAAGAACCAACCTTATATAAACCAACAAAAAACGCGCGTCTTTGTCTATCTGTCTCTGTATTTCTTTTATCTCTGTATCTGCCTTAATAAAAAGCATCATCACGTGCATTGCTTTTCCTTAATAGTTTAACTTAAGTTAAGGTTAAAGTTATTTTTTTTTTTTTGTTTTTGCTTTTATATGGATGGATGGCTCTGGAGTTTTGTGAGTTACTGTCCGGTATATGATATGGGTATGGTATGGCTGACTGGCTAATAAGTAAAATTGTAAATTGTAAATTGTCATTGTTTCTTTGATTGTTTTTATCTTTGATATCAATTATACTAAACTAGTTAGTTGAGTTTAAAAATTCAAATTTTAGTATTAATAGTCGATCGCGTCGATCGACTTAAAATATCAATATTTGAATTTACTTTTATTACTTTTATTACTCTTTTATATGATCATAGTGAGGTAAACGTAACAAAACAAAACAAAACAAAAAGAGGAAATAGTATCAACTATCTTTATTAAATAAACAAAAAAAAAACACACAAAACACACAAAAAACAAAAAATACAATAATTTTTTACCACAAAGTATCATCAATTCCTGATAGCAAACACCGTAACGTCTCATGTATTCATAATTCAATAAAAATTATATGATATTTATTTGTAGATAGAACTGGTATTAAATTAAATACACGGTACGCCTAGAGCAATTGAATAATAATTTGTTCTTCTTGTAAATATTCCTTGCATATGTTTCCTAATGATAAATTCAATAAATTCAATAAAAATTCCAGTTTGTTGGTTTTGTTGTTCAAAGTCTTTTATTAATTATTTTTTTTTTTTTACAACATATAACTAACTATTAAGTAAGATACAAGAAGTAAATTAAGCAGCGATGGTGACTTCGACATCGACACCTGGTTCAATGGTGATTTGAGTGATCTTCTTGACTAATGAAGCTGGAGCGTGCAAGTCAATGTATCTCTTGTGAATTCTCATTTCATAAGCTTCCCAAGTCTTGGAACCTTCACCATTTGGAGTCTTTCTGGTGGCGATTCTTAAGTTCTTGGTTGGCATTCTAACAGGACCCTTCTTGTACAAGTTTTCATTGGCAGCAGATCTGATGATGTTTTGAGAAACCTTTTCCAATTGCTTAACCTTGGTGGAGATTAAAGTGATTCTAATCTTGTGGATTTCTTGTGGTTGTTCAACGGCTTTCTTAATTTCGGACATTGTTAAATGTGTAATGTGATATGAATATCTGAGACGATCAAAGTTATCAAAAGAGAAAAAAGAGGAGAAAATGAAGGAACCTTATAACAGTTACAGTATATATGTTTTAATCAATTTTGTTTTTTTTTTCTTTGACCAAATTGTGTGTGTGAGAAGGTGAAAAAAAAAAAAGTTGAACTTGAAAAAGTCGTGTGCCGCACAGACGTTTACCCTCGCTCTTACCATTAATTATTTTTACTTCCCATGTTTAAATGTTTCTATATTGAGTATGAGGGTTGATAACCCTCAATGAAAGTCACGTGTACTTCGCGTGTTCGTTTAGTGTTTTTTTTTTTTTTTTAGGTATACCTGTATAAACGATAAATGATATACATATATATTGAATATCTAACAATTTCAAAACACAGTACCATCGGCAAATAGTTCAATAGGTGGTGCTCCATTAGATCTTAACTTCTTTGCAATTCGTCTACCGGATGACCAAGAACCTGCCTCGATCAATTGGGGAAGACTCATCTCAAATTCAGTACCTGTGATGTTCATTCGCTCATTGACTAACGGTAACAACTTGTCCAATAAGCAAATGGTACACGATCTCCATTCGACAATGACATCATCTGATGGTTCAAATGTAGGAATACTACTGTCGAATCCAACCTTCTTGGAGAACGATAACCCCTGTTGCAATTTCTCCGGTTTCAACGATAAATACCCCAAATCCACAAACAATCCACCGTTTCTGTACTCTGGTAATCCAGTCATGTACTCTTGATGTAGAATGTTAAATTTACCAAACTTCATCATTGGTAAAAACAACGAATACGTTAACCATTGGGTTAATTTATGGAACGTGACGACTTTAGCATCCTCTGGTAATTGTGAATCATCGGTAATTGACAGTTCCCTCTTGCTTTGATCGATTCTGTTCTGCAAGATCCATGCATCTCCAATGACGTCTCCGTAGACTTTGATTCTTCCATCCACCGGCCAAACGGTTTTCAAAGTAGTCATCAACACGTACCATAACTCCTCCAATTCTAAATCGTACCCACCATCGGTATTTGCCATAGATTTGTTCTTCGCTAAATAATCAATCAAATTACCTGGTCTACCATCGTCACCAAACACATCTGAATGAGCCAATAATGCGTTGCTCAATCTCTTTAACAATTGAAATCTACCTTCAAACCCAGCAATTTCATTTTCATCCTTTTTAATTTGAAACCCAGTCTTCAATGCATCCTCAGTTAATTGGTTCAATTTCTTACCAGTAACTTTGTATTTATCATCGACATCATCACTGAAATCACCATTGATGAACATGTAAAATGAACTGACAGCGATTCCTTCAGATCTACCGATTTTAACACCATTCTCAGTAAACCCCCATTGATTACCGGCACCGGCATCCAACAACACCGAAATGATAAATAAATCAATCAACTTTCTACAGATCTCAAACGAATCAAATTTCCCCTGCCAGGTAGATTCAATCAATTGAGTCAATCTTGGAATACCATTAGTTTCAAAATGTTGGTATCTACCATGGATGGGAATAGTCTTCAACGATTCCAAGGTGGGATATTGACTCTTGATCGTTTCAATAACAAATTCCACAACAGAATTTAATTTTCCGGAATCAACAGTGAAATTGTTCAACTTGTTATTGTCTAACAATTCTTTGGTGCATGAGTTGGTTTCTCTGACAGATTTGATAGTTTTCAAATATGAAATTCTTTCGGATTCAAATGATGTTGATGGCATAGCTGTCTCTCTCTCTCTTTTTTTTTCTTTTCCTTGAATTCTAGTTAATGTGTTGATGTTGTGTTTAAAGAATAAGAGATATACATACTGGTCAAATCAAAGGAAAAAAACATGGAAAAAGATACGTCGAAACGTATTTAAATGCTGGGGATGAAGTTGGAGATGGACATAGTTGCCAGATCTTCCAAGAATCTTTTGTGTACTTTTGTGTAAATAGTAAGGACCGGTCATCGTCGGAGGCGGGAATATTATTTAACTCTTCTTATCTTTTGACTTCCTTTATCTCGCGGGGGTGGGGGTAACGTGGCGTGTGTGTGATGAGAAAAAAAAGTCAGTGGCTGATGGAGTTAGTGGCGCAGACATCTCTCATAGATGTTTTTTTTCTTCGTTCTATTCCAAGACAATGGATTTAAAGTAAACGGTATTAATCTGGTAATACTTGATCTCTACAGTAATATAAAAGGAAAAATCCTGGATAATATCGATGTTCTTAACTAAGCAAGGAATATCCACGCTACGAAGACGGTTTTGTACGGGTCCAGTGTTGTTAGATAAAGTGTCAGGTAGTCGGTCAACCACATCTCCTTCAGAGAACCAAACAACCAAGGATGACGCTAATGATTACACCAGATTAGTGGACCACATCAGTGACTTATCAAATAAGGCATCATCTATTTTATCAAATGAATCTTGGAAACAATTTGAGCTCAGGAGATCACAAACTGCATCTATTGGTAAATTAAAGGTTCAAGATATGGAGTACAAAAAGTATCTTAGAGAACAACATGATAAATCGAAACAAGCTGAATTGTATAAGGACAATACACAAAAGAGACGATCACAGAGGAAACCATATCAAAGACCTGTCAGAAAATTGGTGCCCTTGAACAGATATAGGTACGATGCTGCCAAGGGCGAAGTTGTCGATCTATTAGCATTACCTACTGGAATTTTAAACCACCACATTCATAAATCCCCCAATGATAACGTCCCCGATAAGGAAAAGGCATACAGAAAATTCATTGACACTATATCAGATTTCCCTGTATCGTTAGTCATGACACCGGATTCTGCTTCTGTCGGTTTACAATTAAAGTCGTTTATAGACGAATTAGAACAGTTGAATCCTAAAATGATCGAGGGAGAATTTAAGGATCCTAATGAGATAGAATTGCTAGTGGATTACAACATCACGTCAAGGGTGGCATTGTTGAAACGATATTTGCAATCGAGTAACATTGATGCGGATTCTGTGTTGAAAAATGTCACTAATAAGGGAACTAATCTGTTGATTGTCAGTTTAACTGAATTACACATTAAGACGACACTTGATTTTTTCCAGTTGTTAAACTCTGGTTTCAAGCACAGATTCAACATCCACATGTGTGTGTTAAACACTGTGAATTTTCCGATCTTATCAAGAGTCAGACAAGAGAACAATGGATTATCCGAGTCGGAGAATAAATACTTGGAATCTACATTGACTGAGTTGGCCAGTCTTGGGTTGGTTAAAGTGTATAAAAAGACCAATGGATGTTTGATACTTGCACCAAAGAACTAAGTGCGCATATACATATTATAAATTATATAGAATCTTTGCAAATAATATATGTAATGTTTTAACTATGAAATTAACCTTGTGATTGTCTTATGTAATTTGCTATGTCTTCAGCGACTTTACTAGACGCTGGTTTAGCGGTGTCTTCAAATGCTTTTTGATATCTTTCTTGTAATGTCTTGTGTGTAGCATTGATCTCACCATTTCTATCCTCAGGGAAGGTGTACTCTCTCTCTGGTTCATCAATGTCAGGATCCACTAATCCATGTTCATATCCATCATCCTCCTCGTCTTCCCCATCTTCGTTGTCATCGTCTGATAAATCAGACAACACATCCACTGAATCACCATCACCATTGGTCTTTTTGCTCTTGTTCTTGCTTTCTAAGCCTAAATCACTCATCAAATTAGTCAATTGCTTTTCCTTCTTTTTCTTTTCATCGTCTTGCTTTTTCTTTATGATTCTTTCTCTTTCCTTCAAGTAAAATTCATTGTATTCATCCACTTTACTATCCACAGCCTTCAAGAAATCATCGAACCCATCACCTGTGTATGCAGAACAACTGACAACGTCTAATGTTGAATAAAACTCCTCTAGCATCAAACTCATTGAATTAACCAAACTTCCCATGTACCCAGAACCATTACTGGTCTCATCGTTCAATTCAGCATTTGATCTTAACGCATCTTGAAATGCTTCAAAATCAGTCATCCATTCCTTGGCAAAGTCAGCATTTCTGACATCTGTCTTATTGAACACAATGATCATTGGTAATTTAGTCTTGTACAAAATAGAACAAGCATATAACATATTTGAGATGAATGTCGTTGGAGAAGAACATCTTGGTGTGTCAATTATGTAAGCTATCACTGTAGGGAATGTAGATGCAAATGCCTCTGTGATGATGGAACCTGACGCTGACCAAATGAAACATTCAATTTGCCCCGGAGTGTCCACTATACAGTAATCGACAGAGTCCTTCTTCTTCTCCAGCAATCCTATAACTTGATCAATCTTAGTGGAAAACAGATTCAATGATGTGACAATGGCACCGTTGGGACCAAGATTGTAATTTTCCATGACTTTTTTGTATTTAATTGAATCTCTAATGTCAATGTTACAACCAAATGGCACTTTCAATACTGCTGGATCTAAATTGATCACATATGGAGGTGTTTTCTTTGTATGTAAATGAGAGTTTAATCTTTGCATGAAAGTGGTTTTACCGGAACCAGCCATACCTATACATAACACTGTAGCTGGAGCCATTGCTAATGATGTTTTCTATGTTTAAATTGTATCTATCTTAGTTATTTGGTACAATACAACCAGTGTGAAAAGGAACCAGAGAGATGGTATTTTAAAGATTACTAAGAGAAAAGATATTTTGTTTTTGAATTTTTTTTTCCTCTCGTCTCGTCTCGTATCGTCTGCCTTGATACAATAATGGTTTCTATCATTTGATCAAGTTTCAACACTATGTGTTCTAGGCTACTCACCATATTACGTATCCCGAGATGTTATCAATTAGAGGCCACATCTGATACCATTCTTGCCATTTTACCTGCTAGTCATTTCACTCGTGTAGTCAGAGTATTGGAAGGTTGGGTTCTCATTTGGAAGATAGAATACAAGAGTACAACTACATCTTCTTTGTCGTTTCTCCGATAATGGAAACGGATAATTGACTTCCCTTAATTACTAACCCATCAGTAGTATACAATTACCCTTTTCATTCCACCCACTGATCAGGTATCTCTCTTTGATGGGAACTGATCCCTTCCCGATGTCAACTAGTATTGTGTAGATCAAATCCCTTCTTAATATACACAATGATCCAATAAAAAAAAATTTTTTTTCTCTCCTCTCAGAAAAATTACAAAAAAAAAGAAAGTTCACAAAAAAAAGGACCTTAAGTATGGGAAGGTCATCGACTTGGTTTCCTGTGTAATAAACAAGCAACTTTGTTTGTAAATCTAGCTCAACTATTGTGGATTCATAGTTTGTTGTGGTCAGAAGACTGGAAACTGAAAAGAATCCCAAAAAAAGAAAAAAAAAGACGTATACAAGGTCAAAAAAAAACAAACACAAAACATGGATGTTCAAGCATTACATCAATACTTTCTAGGTACCGTTCAAGCCGATCAAGCTATCAGACAAGAAGCTGAATTGCAATTACAAAATTCTAGTAAAGTCATTGGATTCTCAGGTGCATGTTTAGACATTCTTTCATCTGATGATGTTAACCCAGTGGTGAAGAAGGCATGTTCAATTTACTTTAAGAACAAAGTGACCAGATTCTGGAGACTCAATCAGGGTGAAGATGGGGCCATCGATGATGGTGAAAAGCCATTAATCAGAGACAGGATCGTCCCTGTCATTGTCAAACTACACGATAGAACTCTAAGAGCACAATTGGTGCCTGTGTTGAGTACATTGATCTCATATGATTTCCCCAAGGAATGGTCAAACTATTTGGACATCACTGTGTCTCTGTTTCAAGATATGTCTGATTTGAACAAATTATTCACTGGTGTGCTATGTTTTTCTGAATTGGCAAGACATTTCAGATGGGCTAAGAATGAGGGCAGATCTGCCGAATTGGATCCAATCATTGTGCAATTCTTCCCAAGTTTACTAGAAATTGGTAAGCAAATTGTCAACAGTGGTGATGACAGTTACGATTGTGGTGAAATTTTGAAATTGATTATTAAAACTTTCAAATTTGTCACATATCATGATTTACCAGTGCCACTACAACAAAATGACATCTTTATGAATTGGGTCACTTTCCATGTGGAGGTGATGACAATGAAATTACCAAACAGTGTATTATCCCAGGACGATGATGAAAGAACTTTATCACCATGGGTTAAATCACAAAAATGGGCATACGCTAATGTGGAGAGAATATTCGAACGATACGCTTCAAGAAACCTTTCAATGAAATGTAATTACCCTGAGTTTAAGAACACTTTCTTAAATAATTACGTTCCTGAATTGCTGTCAGTGTTTTTCAAAAGACTACAAGCTTGGAGAGCCAAGGAAGTTTGGTTGTCTCAAGCGTCGTTGTACTATTTAGTGGCATTCTTGGAAAACTGTATTGTGCTGAAACCAACTTGGTTGATGATTAAACCCCATGTTAATTACATTATCAGTGAGATTTGTTTCCCATTGTTGTTACAAACTGATGAACATTTGGAGATGTTTGAAGACGATCCACAGGAATACATTCATATGATCTTGGACAATTACGACGAATTCAATTCTCCAGAACAAGGTGTCATTGCATTGTTATTCACCTTGTCTGAAAAGAGATCCAAAACAAGTATTGAACCCATTTTACAATTTTCATATGAAAAATTGTCATCATTAGCTAACAAGGAAGAGACTTTAGAAATTGCCAAGGAGAAAGAGTCCATCTTCAGAATCATTGGTTCCATTACAAGTAAATTAATCTCTGCTAATTCACCATTCAGATCACAAATGGAGGAATTTTTATCGACATTTGTCCTTCCAAGTTTCAAATCGAATTTCCCATTTTTAAGAGCCAGAACTTGTGAAACATTGGCTAAATTTGATCAATTACAATTCACTAATGAAAGCAACTTGAGTGCTTTGTTCCAAGGTGTGTTGGCATGTTTCAATGACACTGACAATTTACCTGTTCAATTGGAAGGTGCTCTAGCCATTCAAGCGTATTTAGAAGTTCCTCAATTTAAAGAGGGATTGAGTACCATTATCATCCCAACGATGGAAAAATTGTTGGAATTATCCAATTCCATTGACAGTGACACTGTTTCAGCTGTTATTCAAGAACTGATTGAGACATATTCCACCCAGTTACAACCATTTGCTGTGAATTTGATGCAAAAGATCAGTGAACAATTAATGAGATTACTTGTTGAAATTTACGATACAAGTAATGTTGATGCCGCTGAATTCGATAATGATGCCATGAATGAAGTCGGCGATAAGACAACTGCTGCATTGGGTGTGTTTAACACAATGATTACCATTTTATTGTATTTTGAAAACTCCAGTGAAATTGTGGCTAAATTAGAGAAATGTTACCTGCCGATCATTGAATACGTTTTGATCAAACGTGTTGATGATTTCTACACAGAGGCATTTGAATTGATTGAAAACACTACGTTCTTGACTAGATCTGTCTCTGATAACATGTGGAAGATATTTGATGTTGCATTAAATTCGTTGATACAAGATGAGGAATCACTGATGTACTTTGAGATGGTTCCAGCATTGAAGAATTACTTAATATACGGTGATGAAATGATCAGATCTAATGGTAATTTGCAAACATTAATTGTGAAGTTTGTGAATAAATTCTTTGAAGTGGAAGCCAATCAAGAAGAACTGGAAGAAGTGATTGGTATCAGTGACATCAACAAATGTTTAGACTTTGTCACAAACTTTGTGTTAGTGTTGAGGGGTGATGCATTGAGCGAAGAATTAGTGTCGTATTTGGTTAATTTAGTCAATACATTGAACCATAAATACGAAAAGGAGTTGAAGAAATTGAAATTGAAAAAATTCAAGATTTCCTTGGTCAATGTTAATTTGGCTATTTTAATTGTGAAGCCAACATTGTTCTTTGAAGTTTTATTGAAGGCACAAACCTTGGGTGACGTTCTCACGTTATGGTTTAACATGATTGATCAATTAAAGACTGTTTTCGATTTGAAACTGTCAATTTTGGCATACTTGTGTGTGTTAAACATCGACCTTGCCCATCTGAAGGAGTTACAAATTGACAATATGTTATCTCACATTGGATCCAAATTGACTGTGTTGTTCACTGAATTGCCAAAGGCGATCAAACAATTGGAGAAGCAAAGGGAGGATTTTGATCCAAATAAGTTCAACGAGGATGACTTGTCCCTGTATGCTGGTTTGAACTCTGGTAACGGTGAATTCAATGACGGAGATGTCGATGAAGATGATTTTGAGGATGGTAATGGGTCGCAAGCCACCCAGGAGTATCTACAATTCATATCACAGGAATCAAGATTGGCTGGAGGTGCCAATAGTGGCTTTGACGATGACGAAAACGACGAAGGAGATTTCTTCATTGATGATTTCGATGATGACGATAATCCATTCTCCAACACTACATTGGATAACATCAATGTGTTTAAGGGATTCAAAGAATGCTTCGAAAGACTTCAATCACAAGAAGTGGAGAAGTATTCATTACTTGTGAATGGATTATCACAAGAAGAGAAAGAAGTGTTGTCTAACATCATCACTGCTGCCACTGCCAGTTAAAATACGAACTTTTTATGATTCATTCATTCTTTGGTTTCCCTTTCTTTGCTTTCTCCCTACTTTCCTCCTCTTACCCCTACCCTAATCGTTTAGTGTTTTTATTGATCTCATACTTCATTCTTTCATTCCTTTTGTTTTAATTTTATAAATATACATCTTGTGTTTTTTTTGTTTGTTTTACCTTTTAATATCATTGGGTTACGTAAAAAGCGGTGTTTGGCTTTTAGTGTGTGTATAGCCTTGCATGATCGGAAAGAACGGTACTTTAGGAGAATTTGGAAGTGTCTTTTTATTTTTTTTTTTTGCGGTTTTTTTTTCTATTTGACTCGCTTTCCTTATTTGAGAGGATCCTCTTTTGGGATCAGTGGGTTACTATAAAATCCTGTGGTTTCCCTTTTTAACGATTCAGTTCCCTTCAACTGTGGTGTGTTTGGTTTAGTATTAGTAGTAGTAGAATTTTTTATTCATCTGTTACAAATACCACTGATTTTGATACAATACAAGTTAACACGAAGAGACTTTTAATTTCCACAACCATGCCAAAGACAACCCTTGACAAATTGAAAACCTTTTATGAAAATGCATTTGGATTGGTGTATTACTCTACACCATTTTATTTGATGACTTCTGTTGAGGCTACATTCACTTACTTGACATTGATTGGATTGTTCTTTGTAGCATTCATCGGGATCTCTAATTACATTGTCCCCTTTTTAACTTATTTGTTAGCTGGTTTATACACCGTGGTTAAAGTCAATGCTTTGATTCAATTTGAGAACAAGATCCCTGGTTCCATTACACAACTTGGCAGTAAGTTATGTAATGTTATGTGAATTTGACAGTGCAATTTTGATTTGATTACTTATGACTTTATGAAATTTTCTTTCCCTTAATTTATTCTACAAGATCGTTGTTTCGGGTGTACCCTTTTCCTTTCCCTATCCAAATTCAGGTCCTGTATCCAACAAGAATGGCTATAATTGGTGTTTTTATCGGTTTTATTTATGTGTAGGCTTGCTTTCTTTGTCCTTCTTTGTTGGTCTTTCACACATTTTATTTAATATATATATATACATATGAGTTGATTGGATGTCACAAACCATTTCACTGGGAGATGCAGATGAGCATTTTTTTTCTTTTCTCTTCTGCCCTAGATTAATTGTATACCTTGCTTTGTGAGTAACTAGTTGTGTTCATCTAACTGTTTATGCTTGTGTTTTCTTATTAATTTATGTAACTGTCTTATTTATAATATATACAAAACATATACATATTACTCTTAACAACGTTACCTTTTTTCCCCATTTGAGAGGTTCTCTTTTCTGTGTGGAAATGGGCTCTCGAAACTTCTAGATCTTCGGTGGCACGGCTAGTTATGCTTAAGGGGACAAGTGTACAGTTTTCAGTTTGAGTGTAGTAATATACAGTATAATCTTTACTTGAATCTTTTACCGGGGTATATACTCAATTAGCAGTCATTTAAATGTGTTAATTGTAGAACGGTGGTATGAATAATAATAGTAAGGGTCTATGCTATCGTGGAAAGTCCCTCGGAGAATTAGAAAGAGGATGAATTTATCTGCCAATCTACAACCACGGGCTAGTAAGCTCTCTTTGTTTTCTCTCCCCCCCCCCACCTCAAGAAAAAGAAATTTGAAAAAAGGAAAAATACAAAATTAGAGTAGTTAACAATAACAGGGAAATAGGTAATATGTTCTGGTGGGTAAAAAGTGGTTAAATTGCATATAAAACAGACGCTGTATTCAATATCATTCAATCATGGGTAACGCATCTTCAAAGCAAGTGCGGAGACTTAACAAGGAAATACCGAAACTTGATCCTACAAAGCAGATTTTAAAGTCTCAAGTGCAAGGGAAGATCAAGAACAACCAACCACCATCCGATTCCACACAGACACCATCACCTAAAGTGTACACAAGTAGACCGACCGATGAACAGGAAGAACTGACACTGGATGATAAGAAGACCGATACTACGGATCAGGGGAAGCCCTTATCGTTTGCTGATCAAGTGAGGTCTGTCAGTTCAGAATTTGTCAATGACCAATCATCAGCTCCAGAGATCGAATACAATCCAAAGCATTCATCTATAGATGTGATCAACAACAGAATCAGAGCAGAGAACGAGGATTCCACTACATTGATCCCAGCGTATGATTTGACGAATTTGATTAAAGAATTTAAATCACATCAGGAACCAACAGAGAAAACTACCAGCAACAACACTAATGTTAAAGTGTTGGAGGAACTCGTCAAGTCCGGTGTCATTGGATTACCATCATTCAAAGTGTCTATCAATTCAGCTGCGTTGAACCAGGGTCCAATCAAGGATACTGATAACTCTCACTTGGATAGAATATCTATCGTCCCAGACACAGCAGAGGATGCACCGTTGTTAGACGATCAAGAACAGGACATTAACGGTAAATCAACAGGTGAAAAGCAAACTTCAGCAGAGAAGACCCTTCAACAATTCAGAGACTTGGAAGAATTGATCAAGCAAGATGTGAAACAAAACCATCCAAGAGATAAGGCTAAAAAGAAAACCCAGGGTAAAGAATTGAGAGTGATTCTTGATTAATGTTTGCTATCTCCAGTTGTGTAATTCCATCTCGGCTTTCTTTTCTAAACACTCTACTTTTTTATTTATTCGAAAATTCAAAGTCTTCTTGTTATAGATGCTTTGTTTCATTTCATTATTTTTGTACATAGAACCATATACATACATACATATTATTTTTTACTATACCTTAATAGTTAACCGTAGTCACTGTGTTGAACCAATCATCTATCGTATCCCTAGGTACAATATCCTGTTTCCCGTCTGTGTATTTTGTTTCAAACAAATACTTATCGATCTTAACATACCTCAATGTCAAGTCATCGATGTTATCGATCAATCCCTTAGGTAAATGTTGAATCCTGAGCCAATTGTCAAATATGCCAGGATACATATTACCCAACCCCCAATGGTGGTTGATACAATTGGAGTTCAACACCCAAATTTTATTGATAACAGGTAATCCGGTAAACAACTGTTGTCTCAAATCGATCAAATCTGTGAACTTATTGATCTCAAATCTGAGACTAGTCAATTTGGGGAACACAGTACCTGAGACAAATAATTGCTTAAACTGTCGTTTGGTTAATTCTTGATTGGTTTCAAGATTCCTATTGTTGGTCATAGTTTCGAGTCTAATCTCTATAGACAGTTTTGTCAATGATTTGGCTTGTCTTTGGATCTCCATCATGTACTGTTTCATCAATGGTTCAAACTGAACAACTTTTAAACTGTTGTATCTTATAGTCAATTGTAATTCATGAAGTTGATCACAGGCTAGCTTTGATAACATTAATGGAATGGAATCTATCAACCCTTGTCTGACGTTCAATTTCAGTGATCTCAATTGAGGCAACAGGTCGTTGTTCTCGATGAGTCCAATGAGAAACCCCTTCGTGTGGTCAATTGTATTGTTAAATTCATTAATATTGTCTAACTCTAAAAATTGCAAGCTGGTCAAATTGACATGATTCAATTCATCATTTGTCGTTACATCAAAGTTACTCAAACTGAGTTTGTGTAAATTGTCAAATCTTTGTAGAATAGATCTAATTGAAGCACCAGATGTATAGTTTGGTGGTATTAGTAGCATATCATTCAATTGTTGCTTCTTCTCATTTTTAAACAATCTGACACTGGTGGTGGTTGTAGGATTTGTCAGTTTTGCAAGGTACTCGATCAATTCACCGTCATCGTTAGCAGGTCCCAAACTCAACGATTGCAGTTGGAACTTGTGATCCATTGTTGTCAGTCTATTGTTTCTACTCAATTTATTCAACCTCACATGTAATTTAATTAACTTATCTGCGTGTAATTGATGTAACATGTCATTGAACTTTTGCAATTTAAGTAATGGATCAACCATGTTCAATTCCGATAACATGATCAATTTACTGACATTGTCAATGAGTACTTTCTCAAAATCAATGAAATCCAATGATAATTTCACAACGTGCAACTGGTGGATCAATTGCAATTTGCTCTCATGGAGTTTAAATAGTTGTTTAACTTTACTTTTCTTTGTTATGTAAGTTGTTGGAGTTTGTAAAAACTCTTTATCGAATCTAGTGTAATTGGAATTTATCGTGATTGAATGCAATAGTCTCTGTGTTGACAGGGAGTTTATTGCACGAGATACCAAAGACAAGTTCAGCAAGTCGATTTGACTTAAATGCACAGCGACATTGTCAAATATATCTGGTATTTCTAAAAACATCGAATTGGTATGTGGATCTAATGAACCTTGTCTTATCTAATCTTTGAAGGGATCTGGATCTGGATCTGGATTTGGATCTCTGTGGAAATGACTTGAATTAAACAATGTAGGATCAGGGGATTGTTCCAAATGAAAACACATGAGACATCAGATTCATAAACCACGAATGGAATTATTACAAGCTCATGAATGCTGGTACTTATAACATGACGGAGAAACAGTCTAAACCGTCTTTTTGTTAATATATAATAGGTTCTTAAGGGGAGCGGAACGCTAACCGATTTCGCAGTGAGTGTCACAGAAAAAGGTTGACGGTTTTTTTTTGGTGATGTGAACAAATCATTATTTTACATAAACAAGAAAAGAGACAAAATCAAAAGAGAGACCTTGGCGTTTAGAGATTAGATATCCCCAATACTCCCCTACCCCTCAATATAATTGCATTACACAGTACCATTGACAATACAACATGTCCAAATTAGATTTAGAGGAATTACAACTATCGTTGAACGATCTACGAGACACGGATACGAATAACATTCACCATAATGAAAGTACCACATCAGTTATCACGGATTCAGAAGATGAGGATGGGGAAATGTTTGCCAATAATGGTAACGATACTACCACTGTTGCCGTTGATGGGGATTTCAATGTAGACGAAGAGGAATTAGAGTTACAGGAATCATTGAATTTCTCCACTGAATTGACGAGAGAATCATTTCAACTGAATTATTTTGTGAAACCAGAAGAGTTTTTACTCAAGCATTATAAATTTTGGTCGTTGGATGATTTAATCCAATCATTGAATAAATTGGTCAAGGAGATAGACGATGAATTGATTGAATTGATCAATTTCAATTACCTTAATTTCATCAAATTGGGGAATTCTATTGATGGGTCATTCGATCTTATACAGAATTTAAAGATTGATTTGATAAGTT
The DNA here is from genome assembly GCA_003707895.3 of Ambrosiozyma pseudovanderkliftii. Lineage (NCBI taxonomy): Eukaryota > Fungi > Ascomycota > Pichiomycetes > Pichiales > Pichiaceae > Ambrosiozyma > Ambrosiozyma pseudovanderkliftii. Next base: position 58,087 of record PPLW03000050.1, read on the forward strand.
ACATTAACAGTTTAACCAAGACGAACGATTTGAAAATCGATAAGGACATATCCGAGATTGATTTGTTAATCCAATACAAGAAGAACTTATTGAATTACAAAAAGTTGATTAAATTGATAGTATCATTGAATTCACAAGTGGATACATTTATAAGAAACTGTGAATTGAAACAAGTTATTGATTTGAATAAATTGAAAGAATTACTGAGTATTTACTTGAACATTTTAAAGAATTACCATTTATTGATCACTAAATTCAAAGAATTGGATTACACTAAATACGAGATATTGATTGGATTAGTGAAGAAATTCAATTATTTGAAATTGGAATTTAAATCATTGTTAACTGAGTATCTTAAGGAGAACAAGGATAAGTTAACCACCAATGAGAAATTCGAATTATTGAAAATGAACACGATTCTTTGATTGGATCCTTTACTATTTAGTCTGTATACTTTTTTTTGATTTCATTTATAAAATGTGTATAATTAATCTTTAATTAAAATAAACCATAAACCCATTTCAGAAAAAAAAAAGTAAAAAAAAATGAAAAAAAAATACCAAAATAAAAACAAGTAAAAACAAGTAAAAATCGAACAAATGAAAAGAAAAAGCGCCTGGAATAAGTAATAAATATAAAAAGATCGTAGAGTAGTAATAATCTATATGGTAGTAGTAAGTTTTGATTGTTTGTTTGTTTTTTTATTTGTTGTTCACCCAAAAAAGAATATAATAATATAGTGTCGTAAAAGTATTGTACCGTATCGTATTGGAACCAGCCCATTCGTAGTTTTGTCTTGCTGGTGAATTGATTATAGTAATAGTAATAGTAATAGTAGTAATGGTGGCGGTGGTAGTGGTTATTTATTTAAATTTCAACGTTTTGATACACAAATTTTTGAACATCTTGCCAAATTTTCCGTTTCAATTCATCATTGATTTCAAATTTATCCTTGATCAACACCTTCTTGTAAAGGTTATCGTTGTTCTTCTTCATGTTGTAGCTACTACCATCACCGTGGAGTTTCTTGGTCGTTGATCTGTCCAATTTATTGATGCGTGATTTAAACTCCAATCTGCATTGATTCTCTATACCTAAATTCAATAGGTAATTTTCAATAATGTTTCTCCATTCATACATGTCAAAAAAATCCACAACGTGGTTCAACACATTGTATTCGTTGAATGCATCCTCCTTGACACCGTATCGGGTCATGATCAAATTCTTATGTCTGACCCGTGCCTGTTGCACAATGTATGCAGCAGTGTTGTATTTAAAAGTATGGTCGAATTTAGATTCCTTGTAAATGTCAGAGTTCACCAACACATCCACGTATTGAGAGTCTGTGGCATTCAATGGGAGAATTTGAATGTTAAATTTTAAATTCGGGTATGGAGAGATAATCTCAGGAATGCATCCATGCCATTCAGGTTTAATCTCGGGGAAAATCAACAATGATCGTATATCATTAATCTCCCAATTCTTCAATTTCCGTCTGGTAAAAGTAGGTCTATTATTAGAAAATCTATCCACGTTTAAATCAGGTGAATAATAACTGGTGTAATCCTTAGGCAATGCATCGTTTAAAGTTATCTGTAACGATCCGGCGTTTGGATCATTGTTGTTGTTGTTGTTAAAATGAACTCCATAAGAGGTATGTGATCCAGTGATCGAACACGTTGGCATTGTTTTATTCGTGTAAATGGCCGATAATTGATTGGAGAAAAGAGACGATTCCAATGTCGATGCTGTTGAAGCCAATCTGTTCAAATTATTATTCGACAATATAGTCATATTACCTGAATTGATCGAATGTACACTGCTTCTATCAGACTCTATAGATGACATATCAGATGATGAATTAGAAGACACCGTGATCGTTCTACGAAGAGGTGATGATCCATACGTTAACTGTGTTTGTACTTGTGTCTGTATTTCTTGTTGTTGTGGATTCAACTGGTTGAATTTATTTATATGATTTGTTGTATTGTTATGTTTGAAAAGAGATGAAGCCACATTCAACCTTGGTTGTTGTTGTTGTTGTTGTTGTTGTTGTGTATTATTGCCATTATGTGAATACTTCTTCAGTTTAGAGAATCTAGTGTCAGAGTCCTTAATCTGTTGTAAATGTTTATTAATATCCTCTCTGGCCTTCAATTGAAACTCCTTTGGAGTTGAATAACCTTCATCACCAGAGTGTTGGAAATACTTGTATCCAAACATGGTATGGTTTATGAAATAGTGAAATATGAAATATAAAATATGAATAAATACTACTGATTATAGTAGGTTATGAATATTTAGGTAATAAAAACAACGTATTTGTTTCAGTGGTGTGTTGTTTATTGTGTGTTGTTTGTTGTTTGTTTGTTTGTTTATTATAATCACTTGGAAAAAAAGTAATAAAAAAAAGGGGAATAATGAAAGAAAGAAAACAAAGTGGTTAATAAATAAAATAAATTAGAGGGGTATTATCAATGAATATGATGATATGATATGATATGATATGATATGATATGATATGATATGATATGATATGATATTAAATATAAATATAAATACAAATGATCAAACAAACACAACACAGAAAGGAAAAAAAAATACTACATTATCCAAGAAATTTGAAAATGGAAACAGGTGGTTTTTAATTGAAAACCCACTGACTTAGTTAGGTAGTGAGTGAAGCAATTTGGCAATTTGAGTTGTTGAGCCTTGTAGAGAGGGAAACTTTGTAGGGGGGAGAGAGACAGAACTGTGTGCGTGTGTGTGTGTGTGTGTTTGTGGTGTGTGGGGGGGGGAGAAGGGTAAAGTTAGTGCGGGAAAGTAATTGCGGGAAAGTAATTGCGGGAAAGTATGTTAGTTAGTGCGGAAAGTGAATGGAAAAATTTTCTTTTTTTCCTCTGTCTCTTTCTTTATATAAGCAAAAGAGGAGTATCAATGAGCAAGTGTCAGTGAAGTGTGTTTCAAAAAAAAAAATTAAAAAATACCGGATTTAGAATATTTTCCGAATTTCTCCGGTTCGGACCGGTTTCGCTGCAAGTTTGAAACGAAAAGAGAAGAGAGGCTGGAAAGAGAAAGAGAGTGGGTTTTTGCGATTTCGTGGGGAGTTTTGTTTTAGTGTAGGTTTGGTGCGTGGATACTGGGTGGTGAGGTAGTGAGATGGTGAGGTAGTGAGGTGGTGTCAATCGGTAAGTTCACCGGCGAGTTATTAATTTACTATACTTTGCTTTCCCTCAATATTAAATTCAATTCAATTCGCCTTCCGCTTTAACTCTCGAGAAATTGAGGGGAGGGGGGAGGGGATTAATTTTAGTGGCTAGTATGGTTGATGTGGCTAGTTTGGTTGATGTGGCTCAGTCGATAGATTTATAATTTTTATTTTTTTTCTTTTTTTTGTTCCAGAAAGATTTTTTTTTTATTAAGTTTATTATCAATTTTATCAATTGTTTGTATGTATTTATTATGTGTTTCTTATATACCATTACACCATTACACCATTAAATCATTAAATCATGTCTAGTATATCGTCTAATTGGAAGAAACTCCAGAAGAAAACTTTGAAAAATCCAAAGAAATCTACAACTAAAAGCAAAAGTCCGATTGTGAAATCTGATTCAACCATTAATGGTACCAGTACCAGTACCAGTACCACCACGACACCTGTCAAACAAAAACAAATGTCAAATAGAGCCATGGAAATAGGGAAATATCTGGCGATTGATTGTGAATTTGTCGGTGTCGGACCCGATGGTGTCGCCTCTGAATTGGCTAGAGTGTCAATTGTTAATTTCCACGGTATCACTGTATTTGATTCATTTGTGAAACCAACGGAGAAAGTCACAGATTGGAGAACTTGGGTCAGTGGTGTCACATCAAAGGACATGAAGAATGCTATCACTTTCAAAGAAGCTCAAACTATGGTGTCTGAATTGATCCAGGGGAAAGTACTTGTGGGGCATGCCATTGATCATGATTTAGAGGCATTGTTTCTCTCTCATCCAAGACACATGATCAGAGACACTGCTAAACATTCCCCCTTTAGAAGTAAATACGCATCGGGGAAAACCCCATCTTTGAAGAAATTAGCTCATGAAATTTTACAATTAGACATTCAAGGTGGTCAACATTCCTCAGTGGAAGATGCAAAGGCTACAATGTTCATTTACAGAAGTGATAAGGCTGAATTCGAACGGTTACATAAACAAAAATTCAACAAGAGAAAACATGTTTAAGGTGTAACGGTGTTGTCTACTTATATATATATATATATGTATGTATGTATATGCGTATATATGCATATAATTCTTTTCTTTACTAAGTTAATTCTTGTATAATAATAATAATATATATTAATATTGATAATAATAATTAGAAAATAATCTTTTGTTTTGTTTGGTTGTAATAGACAATTTTACAACAGATAAAAAAACAATTTAAAAAAAAAAAGTAACAGACAATGACTGATAAATCATAGATACAATCAAATATCATCTTCAGAGTACGCCGCTTGAATCTTCATCAAAATCTTCTTCAAATAATCAAGCTTCACAATGGCATCCTCGTCTAAATCCTCTCTAATCACAGTCTTATGAACCATTTCATACCGATCTGTGAATTCAAAGTTCAACACACCAGTCATACCGTGGTCATTCAGTTTCTTGACCATGGTGTCTTTCAATTGATCCTTTTGACCAAAAGCCTTGGACAAAGTGGATTCAGTGATTAAATCAAGAACAATGTGTAACAATTGGGGATTGGATGCAGTCTCCAGGATTCTGTTCATCGGTGTCGACAATAACGCAAAGAAACTCCATGCAAGATCAGGGTTTCTGACACGAATCTCATTGAAAAGCAACAGCAATTTAGCAGACACGACATCACTGATCTTTTGCGATGAGAAATACTTGCAAAACACATAACAACATGCAAGATGGTATCCATCGTTACACGAGAGGAAATCAATTAAAAATTTAGGCACAGACCATCTTGGTTTACCACGACACTTAATGTACTCCAAATTATGTAATCCACACTCCCTCAAGGACGCCACCAAATCATGATCAGTAGATGCAAACGCATATAAATAGTACATGTAACATCCAATGATAGGATCAATAGGCTCTCCAGTGGCTTCAGATATTCTGGTAGCTTCTTGATATCTGATCTTTAAAACAGCCTTGGTGGAATCTAGACACACTTGAGACGTGGCAGGGTTGTTCAATCCTCTAGACAAGATTATCACCAACATAATGTCGAAATTATCCTTGTTCATGGTGAATCCAGCCATCTTTTCAAAATCAGTCAGAATGTCACCGAAAATATCCTTGAATCTGAACAAATAATCAACCATTCTCACATCGGTGCCAGTCAAATGCTTTTCAATGGATTGTAATGTGTTGACAATCATAAGTATACCGTATCTGTAAAAAGTTATGTGGTCCAAATACGTCAAATCCACAGCGTAGTAAAACACTTGACACACAAATGGCGATGAAACAGGTATACCCTCCGTCAGTTTACTCAAAGCATGAGACCCACACACACAAGTGGAAAGATACTTGGTAGTGTTAACACCATGCTCATAGGCATCAAATAAATGGACTAGGAATCCCAAGAATTTGTAAACCAAATGGTTATTGACACCATTTCTAGATAAACTACCAAGAACGATCAGAGACCGACCTTGTAAACGGGACAATGCATTAAATGACACGTTCAAACAATACGAGTTCCATTTTATATTTTGCAATTCCCAATCATCAGCGCATGTCTTTAAGAAATCCACAAGCAGTTCAGTCACAACAGCGACCGAATTAGCCTTACTGACCATCTCAGAACCTAATAAATCAAGTGATTTCACAGAGTCATCTCTAGTCAACCCAAACAACATTCTAAATCTGGCACCATTGAATAGTTCAATTTTTTTCTTGATGTAATCACGTTGTTGTGTGGTCAAAGACTCCTTCGACAAGAATGTATGGAATGATCTGATAAGTAATTTCAGAATACAATTTCTAAAATCTAAAGGACCATCATCCATGTAAATGGTAACAATGTAAAAGATATCACTTATATGTTTATCAACAAATAACACAGAATCAAACACCAAACATGACAGGAATCTTGCTAAAACAGACGTTTCAATCCATCTAGTGTGAGACTCAATTTCACTTTCTTCACACGTAATGCTAAAAGTTCTTTCACGCATTCTTCTAATCAAGGAAGAACAAACTTCAACTGTTGGTGTCATTGGCCAGTATCTAGTAACTTCTTGCCAGTCATGACCTTCAGCTTCATGATCAATGGCAGCAGCAATGATTTCATCCAAGATTATATCAACTAATCTGTCCTCCATTGATAGCTGAGACCAAATGAAAATGGAAAATGCTCTTGTTGTATTCTTTGATTTTCTACTTGTTCTAACAAACTTCTTAATCAATTCCCTAGTCTTTTGAGGACCAGCTATTGGATCAGCAAGGTACACATGAGGGTAAATATTCTTGATCCATGGAGAAACACACATGATAACGGTTGACTTGTCCTCATTTTCAACATTGTCAACAGCATCAAAGAATCCATGTAAAAAGTTATAGGTACCTTGGGGATAACTTCTAGATAATTCAGTTGAAAGAGAAAAGATGTAATCAAAATTACCATACGGGAATGCAACACCTTCCACAGTCTCGATGTTTCTTGAGAAATTGTATAGGTTTGACAGGGATGATAATAATGCGTATGATGAATTTCTGATACCATCATTTGGTGACAAAAGACCAGTTAACGTTATGTTCAATAATTGACCAACAAATGTTTCAACTGCAATTTCATCATCATCATTTTGCTCCAACTCAATTGTATGTTCTGAATGGCGAGCTCTTGAGAAATACAATGTTCTCATAATTTCAATCTTCTTTGGTGAAACAAAAATCAATCTAGTGTTTGATTTAGAATCAACCATGGAGATTTCATTATCGACACCAATGTACTTCGTTGCTAAGAGATCTTCTAAATCTTCGATCTTAAAACTATCCATCAAGTTAACTAGAGTTGTCTTACCATAAGTTTTCAGCTTTTGGGGCTTATTGAGGTAAATTTGCAGGAAGTGGTTACCGATCTTCAGCTTAACAGGTATAAATCTCTTAGTGTGTTCTTGGTACATATTCACATCATGGAATATGACTCTTGAATCCTTCAACAATGGACAGTTCACACTGATCAAACCACACTTTGCAAGGGTCTTTGGATCATCATCTGAGTTTAAGAATATCACTTCCTTAGTAACTGGATTTTCTTCATTTGCATAGACAAGGTAATTGTTTTGCTTGATCTTATTATATAATATAGGAGACATATTATAATAATAGATTCTTCTGCAGTTATCAATGTACTTACCTGAAACCAATAGATTGATCTGATGCACCATTTCAAAGAACGTATCTGCGTCTCTATATCCCGTACAATCACAAAATAAACAATGTTGTGTGTCCCAGTATTTACTGGAAACTTGGAAAAGTTGATACAAGATAACCTCATAGTTAGTTCCCGGAGGAATATCACCCAAGGCCATGGTAACAAGTGGAAGGCCGTCCTTAGTGACAGAAGCTGTGACATATCTCTCAACATCATGGTCGTTTAATGCAATCTGGGACATGAAATCGTACAGCATCAAACCCTTTTCAGTCTTGTCATTCTTAATAATCTCTGGGATTTCATATCCTCTGATTCTAACAGGAAGGCCCATTGCAGCTAAATGATCATCCTGTTCTCTAATCAAAAGGAATTTCTCATCAAGGTGCATGTTGGATAACGTAGATTCTTGAGAAAATAATTGTCTGACTCTAGGCCAGTTATCATAGAAGAATCCATGGAAATACAAATATCCAGTGTTATAGTTTCTGATTTGGTCATCTGTCTCAAAGTCAACAACGAGTTGGTCTGTTTGTGGTTCATTTTCAATATTTATAACCTCTAACATGAATTTATTCAGTTGCACCTTTAATTCTTTAATCTCGTCTAATTTTGATTCCAATAGAGCAGACTTCACAGTTGGGATGGATTCATTAGACATCACTTGCAACACCCTAGCGACCTGCATGGAAGATTTTTTGAATGGTAATCCTTGGGAACTAACAATTCCTGCTCTCTCTGGTGAGACAATGGCAGGATTAAACAACCTTAAGAATAAAAAGGCACCTAAAGCAGAAAACTTAGACTCACGAAAGTTGATAGATGTGGTGCTGAAAATGGTTTTAGAAATGGCTCTTATGCCAAATGGCATTTGATCCACAGATGAACAAATTGCATCGACGACCTTTCTAAGATACTTCATAAATAATGATAGGTCACGTTGGTTTTCCTCTTCAGTTCTTTCTTGGTTGTGATTCAATTCGAAAAACTCTTCGCTCTCGATCAATTCAGTCATCACAGGTCTGAAGATTTCAATTAAATAGTTTTGTGCTTCAGCATTAGAATACAAAGCAACCATTCTGGTGGCAACTGTATTTGATCTCAAAATTTCCACAGAATCGGTGGTGGTCAAAATGTCTGCCTTTAATAACATTAGCAAAATTGAAAGTTCCTTGTCACTATCTTCAGTCATGGTCAATAAGGCACTAGCAAATGAATCAACTTCTGAGGTAGGACAAGCTTCAGTGGCTGCAATCATTAAGCGAGGATTGTTGGCAAAGATATTCATAAATGCATGACAATGAGCCATTATTTCTTCATCGTTTGGTGTGTTTATCTTATGGTTCAAACTCTCCACTAATTTTGAAAACACTTTGATGAAAGAACCTCTGATCAAATTATCTTCATGGTAACCTAATGGTAGAGAGTATTTTAGACCAACTTCAGGATTTGCACTTAATAAATTGATTAATGCTTGAATAATGTTTTTGATGATGTTTGAAGTTCTGTGTTGAATGGTTAAATCTCTGTGATTGGAATCTCCAAGAGAATTCAGCTTTTCCAAAATTCTGACAAACAAATTAAAGTAATTTGAGAAGACAACACTGGCAGCAATCAGTTCCTCTTTGGAACGCGTAACATTATGGTATGGAGTATCTAATGGTAACTTGTATAAGACAATCTTCAACATTATAGACGTCTCAATTTCAATATCAAAATGTAGATCCTCTAATTCTCTCTTGTGCATGTTTGAGCTCTTTGTTTCATCCATTAGTGATTTAGACAGTATAGATCCAGCTGAATTATGATGGGCGTCATCAGACATACCCCTATTGAAAGATGTTTCTAAATACTCAGATGCAATTCTAGCATATTTGTTTTTCATCAGAATGTTACCATGCATGGAAAGTTCCTCCAGTTCAGACAAAAATAACACTTGTAGTTTACAAAACTTTAATTTGAGTCTTAAAAAGACAGGGTCATTTGAATCCACATTCAAACAATGTAAAATTTTGTAATTGATATCCCACAAGTCAATAGCATAGAAAAACAATGATTCGTAATCAATTTGAGTGATTGTTCTTAACAGATTCACCAATAATTCACACACAGCATAATTTTCTGATTGTAAACCTTTTTCAAAACGGTGTAACTGTTTAGAGACCAAGTCAAGCAGAATCCCACAAAGGTACGGATGCAAAGACACGCATAACACTTCACGGCTTCTGTCTCTTCTTTTTGGATCATTAGAAAACAAGTTAACCATATTGTAGCATAAAAATGTGTGAACTTTTTCCAACATCTCTGGTTTTCTTGGATCATTGGCAAACTCTGGTGACAGAATTACACCACTCAATGATGCAAAATATTCACCATAGTTATCAATTGGATCTTCTATAATTGAATCTGGGTCAAAATTGTATATGTCTGTAATGGTATCATATTTATGTGCGACACTTAATTTATCATACATCAACTCCCACACATCGAGCAATGAAGATGTTGGTTCAGTCAATGTACAAAGGTGATCTCTCAACTTCTTTCTCACAGCCATGGAACCAGCAGGCACTTTGTCTTCTAAAATAGCAAGCGCCAAATTCAAATTACTCTTTTCAAAACAAGTAGAGTTATGAGATGGTGCAGTGACTAATGAAACATAATTTTCAAGCAACTGACGAGCTATTCTATAAGTGTCTAGCTTATCGGAAAACAAACCTAAAAACACAGCCCGTTCGTAATTCTTCACTAAACGGCCACAAGTACCGACCTCGTGTATTGGGTCATTGTCAAAATGTTTCAAAAATGTTAAATCATTGTATTGAGTACGTAATTCAGTGAAGCGCATGATCAATCTCATGAAATGGGTTTGCTTTGAATAACTATTAAAACTCAATGAGATTTTGGACAACAGATCATTCATGATACAACAACCGATGTAAGCCACGACAACTTTACCCAAGTCATCATTGGACAGCATCACTGGGAAACTCAGCAGAAATTGTTCAGCGGCAGTTTTCAACTCACAATCATCGAGGCTCAGTAGGTAAATCACTGGCGAAATGAATTTTCTAAAATCGGATTCAAATAACACCAAGTTAGGATTGTTGTAATCCATTTTCCCACCGTCACAGAAACAAAAGAAAGGATACACTCTGTAAGCAGATAGCAAATTGATCAACACAGATTTAGCAGCCTCAGTTTTATTTATGGACATCAAAGCAGTCGATGAGTTTATAGATGATCTTGATGTGTTTTCATCGTTGAAATTAGAACTTGACACTGGAGGTGATGACAAAGGAGAGCGTCTTGATGATCTTGAGTTGATATGTTGTAGCGAGTTTGAATCAGCAATTGAATTATCAAATGAGTGACTGTCGTTGTTTTTATTGTTGCTAATGGACAGGTTCAAGCTGTTCACTGTGGAATTAGGAGTGGCATTTGTGTGTCTGAATGATTTTTTAACCTTTGCTGTTAGTCCCTTAGTTCTTTTCAGTTCAGGAAGTGTGGCGGATCTTGACACACTGTTTCTATGGCCTGTTAAAATAGGAGAACTATCAATGGTACTTGTTGAAGTGGAAGCTGTTGGCACGACTGTAGATGAAGAATTATTAATACTATTGCTGTTGTTGTTGTTAGTATTATTATTTATGATACTATTACCACTGGTGACTGGTAATAGTCTTGATGGTGGTAACATTGGTTGAGGTTGTTTACTTTGCAACACATCCATCAAATCAATCATTGATCCAGTGGAGTTGGCACTTGTATCGGATGAAGAATCACTATCATCCATGATCAAATCAGAGGTCATGAATGCAGACAAGTTATGTAGGACTGTTTTCAAGTCTGGAGACACCTTGTATGTGAATTCAAACAGGTAGTCAGCCATTCCTGGAACATCCAGCACTTTTCTGATACCACCGGATAATGGGATCAGATGGGTCACGGGAGTTGATTTGTCACTGGCTAAATCAGAGTACACTTGAATCATTTCTTTATTGTATAAAATCGTCGATGTTGCATAGTAAAAGGACCGTAGTTCCATGGTGGTTTTCACGTCAACGTTATGTGGTAGATGATCTAAATTATCCATGACAAGGTCCTTTTTAAGTTGAGTGCACATATCTTGTGAGAATTTAACTAAAGGATGGGTGTCTTTGACTAAATACACAGAGCAACCGACCAGTAAAACCCTCATTAAACAGTCAGCGCAGGAAGGTAATCTTTGAATAGTCTGTGTCAAATCAGTGATGAATTTTTGCTTGGAATTTTTAGAACCTAGCCGTTTAATGGCCAAACTTGATGCCTTTGCTCCACCTCGTTCTTGATTGAATTTGTCAAATTGCTTTGGCATCAACAACAACAATGCAGAGAACAATTTAAACGTGGATCTAGGATATTGTTTGGTGTCTGCCAGTCTATGGATCAAATCAAACAGGGAATCAACATCCTTGGCTAACACTGGATTCTCTGTGGCCTTTAAATAATCCTTAGTTCTGGAAAGAGCCCATGAGTAGATGGCATCTGCCAAATACGAAAACAGAGCACTTTGTTGTGATTGCCGTCTGGTCAGTTGCATTATGGACTTAGCCAATTTCAAGTAGTCATCAATGGTATCAGATGTTAAATACGACAATGCAATGAAATCGGACCGGGGGAGGAACAGGAGTTCAATGTTCAATATTCTCAATTTGAATTCTATAAATTTGTAAAACTCCACTGGATTGGATGCAGCCATGTATTTCACGATTGTTCTGATTAATTGGTCTATTGAAGTTATCAATGCAGCCTTTTCCATAGATGCAGTCGATGAATTATCAGACAGGGCACCAGATTTTCTATTACTATTGCTGTTTGTATTTGTGCTGTTGTTACTGTTATTAGCACTGTTTTCATGGATCAGTTGAATCATTTCATTGTCGGTTTTCAAATTCCCCAAGATCAATATCAATTTTCTGAATATTCTAGCTGGTATCAGATTAGGTTGAACCACTCTGAATTTCTTACCGTTCATCGATGATTGAGGAGATGTCATACCAACGTTTTTATACGTATTGACTTCCATGTATTTGTCCTCTATTTCATCCCACACTGTCTCCAATAAACTAGCCAACAAAGTCAGCATGATATTTATCGATTTGAGTGAACTCTCAGGCCGTTCCTTCAACGACGACGAGCTGTCATGGTTGTTGATGTTGTCTATTATGTTAGCTGTAGATATCAATATCTCATTCAACAACGGAGTATGGGCAAATCTAGCCAATGATTGTTTAGTTTCTCTGTAAAAATTATCCACTTCGATTTGAGCTATCGTGTAACCAGACTTGTAAGGTAACAATGATTCAGTTTTACTGTAAATGCTAGCCACTGGTGATACAAGAGGATCGAGTTTCGGCAACTCCTCTATCTTATATGAAGCCATAGTACTTGAGAAACTCATAGTGTATGGTAATGGATATTTATAGATGTATGTGTTGTAAATGTCTATTAAAGAAAAAAAGGGAGGATAATCGTCGTATATCTGTTGTAATCGTTATTATACTATACAGTTAAAATGATGTAGAATATGTATGCCTTGTTTTTTTTTTTTATTTATATTATTTTGCTTAAGGAAATCCTTGATGAACTGTCCACCCTTTACTGTTTCTCTTAATTAGAATGTAAATGAATTGATGGATCAGTTTCCTTTCTTTTTCTTCTTCTCGTTCTTCTTCTTCTTCTTTGGATTTGTAAGAAAAGTACACCAAGGGGATAATATATTAGACAAGAACAGTTGACTGTGTGGTAATAACAGATTGTAATCCCACTGAATTAGATTTATATAGTGTATGTGTATATGTATATTAATTAAATTAATGATACTGATATTTGATATTTGATATCGATATTAATATTATAAATTAATATTATCAAATCTGTGTTAAGATGTAATGTATAAAAATTAATGATTGTGAAATGGGTTCCACTGTCTCTGTCTGTCTCTGTTCTCTGTGTCTGTCTTTTTTTTTCTCTCTTATTAATATATCCCTTAATGGTGTGAGAAAGTAAGTCTCATTCTTTACACAAAGAAAAGAAAAGAAACGAAAGAAAAAAAGAAACGAAAACGAAAACGGCCCTCAATAATGATATGATAAATAATAATAATAATAATAATTGATTGATTGATTGATTGATTGATTTTACCACCAGGCCGGAATTGTATTTTATATTTATATATAATGGGCATGGGGGGGACAAGGGAGGGGGGCTCACCCAGCGGGGGGAGTGGGAGTTAAAAAGACCGGAAACTCCTGTCCGGGGAGGGTTTTGTGGGAGGGAAATTAAAAAGGTAAAAAAGAAACTTCCTCCCCCTCCCCCTCCCCCGATTAATAAATAAAGCCATCAGTTAAAAGAGGAGAGTATCCGACAGAGACAATTATTTCCGATCAGATCATCAATTATAGAAATACAACAAGATTTACAAAAGATACACACATACACACACACGTACATTCATATGTCAATTTGATAGATTAGTGGAAACACATGTACACATGTACACATGGATGTAACAATTAGCAGTAAGTATATGAAATGGATTTCAGTTTAAATCAGTTAAATAAGAACAAGAGGAACGAAAGAAAAAAAAAGAAAGAAAAATTCGATTCAACTTTTGTAAAAAAAAAATTGATTAATATTCTATACTGATGTTTAATGGTTTATATGATATTCATGAAATACAATCAAACTGTTATTGAAATGAAAGTTAAAACAAGAAAAGAAAGTCATCTTTTTTTTTCTTGCTTTTCTAAATAGAATTCAATTTTTTTTTTTATTTCTATTATCAAAGAAAATTACAATAGAAAACATGTTTATTCTTCTTTGTTTGTTTCAAACAATAGCTTGTGTGTGTGTGTGTATGTATGTATGTATGTATGTGTGTGTGTCTATGTGTATAAAATCCAACTAAGAAATGTTAGTTGAGATCTGATTGATGACGTTTTCTCTTTAATCAACTGATAAAAAGAAAAGAAGAGAAGAGAGTGAAAAAAAACTGTTGTATCCGTTTGCATCAAAGGGTTTAACAAAACACCATGGTTATGGTTGTTGTTGTTCGTAAAAGTATTTTATTATTTTATCAAATTACATTCATTCCTCCAACCAAACCAACCATCAATCCATCCCATTCCCTATCTACTTATCAAATTACATATGTACATCCAAAATAAATGTAATAAAAAATGTCAAAAAAATTTTAATTTTTAATTTAATTTTAATTTTAATTTTTACTAAAAGGATCAGTAAAAACATAAAAAAAGGCAATAAGCAGATACATTCATTGAACCAGTTAACAAAAAAAGGTCCTTGAAGAAAAGCAGGAAGAATTAAATTTTCGAAGCAAGTAAACGGGCTTAACGGTTTCCGTTTGCATTTTTGCATTTTCCGCATATTTTTTTTTTTTTTTTGCATTTTTGCATATTTGTGTATTTTTGGCTCTTTTGGTGTCTGTTATTTGTTTCTCGGGGGAGGGGGAGGAGGTAAAAACGTTAAAAGAAAGAAACGAAACTGCAAGATCCGTTCCCGTTTGAATCTAACTATGGGCCGTACGAAGGGCCGTACTAAATAATGTCCCTGGCACGGTACTTGTCTTGTCTTGTCTTGTCTTGTCACCGTGACATTGCGGGAGGTAATCATTTATCCCCGGTAGTTTAAAATATATAATGATTTGTTTTTTTTTTTTAGTTTTTCTCAAGTGAAGCAACCCATAAAGAAAGACAAGCTCAACAAAAATGTAAAAAGAGATAGGCAGTAGTTCTATCACCCTTTCCCCCCCCCCACCCACCTCCTAACCCGGGAGGTGCACAGGGTAGGTATGGTATCTTACCAATAAAAAATGGATGGCCTAGTGTTAGTTTTTTTGGTATTGACTCCACTACGTATTGGAAAGAGAAATAGTTTTTAAACTTCGAGATCTGGCATAAAACGGTAATAAAAAAAAACACCACCAACACTAACAAAACAAAAGAGTTTCCGGTCTTTTTGGTTTTTTTGGTCTACCTATCTTTCTTATTTCTATTTCTATTTCTATTTCTATTTCTATTTCTATTTCTATATCTAATATTAATACATTAGTCTGGGCATAATTCCTTTGACAGTTCAGTTTCTTACATTTCATTTGACTTTGCTTGTTAGTCCATTCTGATACTTACATATATACATATGTGTGTTTTACGTAATTTAATTTAAAAAAAAAATTATAGTTATTGTCAATTTAATGTCTTGTCCTTGTTGATTTGGAGGGAATGGAACTTGACACATTTTATATATATGTGTATATGTATATATTGGTGATTAGTGATTAATCATAATAAAGTAACAGTGATGGGAAGTGGTTTGGTTTCCCATTTCTATTTATGTCAATGGTTTTTACGGTGTAGTTGTTAAATTGTATTTTGTTCGTTAAATTCAAAATTACCATAAATTTTAAGCAATTCCTAGAAATTTTCTGTGCTATGTTTCTTATAAAAAAAAAAATTAAAATTAAATATTCTATTACTCTTATAAAAATGTTTGTCAATTCAGTACTTCGTTTATAGTTGTTGACACACTGGTTGGTAACAACAATGATTAAAACCATGATATTGTAGTAGTAATCAATCAATCAATCAATCAATCAATCAACCAATTACTCTCCTATCTTATCTAAAATTTTAAAATCGACCCTCAAAGAAGAAAAGAATACGTCGATCGACGTGACATTCATCCACAATTACATTGCTATTGCTATTGGTCGGTTGCACACAGATGAATTTCAGTGTTTCAAATTAACGCGCGCGTTATCGCTCACTCGGTTTTGTTAGAATTTCAGTTACTAACAAAAAGGTAAACAACAAAAATCAAAACAAAGCGGGTTCTCAGTATGTGAGTGTAGTAAGCAAGCTAAAAAAACAAAAACAAAAACAAAAACAAAAACAAACAACAACAAAACAACCATTATATTTGTCCCTCTTCTTTCTATTCACTTTTACATACTATCAATTATCCATCAATTACATCTTTTACACCCTCTGTGATACCACAATTTTATTCTAGTATATTAAGAAGATTACATAGGATACCAAAACTAGAAGTTACCAAATCAAGGAGGAAAGACAGAAGTAGTTTAACACAATTGAATTTCACATACATTTACTCATTTTAAGATTACACAGATCATAGACAAACTCGTATATTGCTATTAAGGATTAGACAATTGAAGGAATAATCACCTAAACAAACAACAATCCTACAACCAACCAACCAACCCACTTGAATCATGACTAACGGAGACAAGTTTTTCAACTTGAGCTCTTCTCCCTCGAAGATGTTTGACGATTTCATCAACGATGAAAACAATATGCCTAAATTACCTATAAATCCAGGGGAAACTGGGTGGACTCCATTCATAGACAGAGTGTTTGCCAACCAAGGGTTACAACCTCAATCGTCCAATGTCCCCAGTCCCATTGCACAGGCTAAAGTGGTTGGTCAACAGATTAATCAACTTCAATTACAACAACCTCAATTACAACAACAACAACAACAACAACAGCAAATGCAGATGCAGATGCAGCAAATACAACAGCAACAACAGTTCCAACAACAAACTCATTTACAGTTACAACAACAGTTCGCTCAAGTGCCTAATCTGAACCTGAATTCTTCTCCTCAGAAATTCTTTCAACAACAGATACCCTCCGCTCAATCCACTGGTTTGACCAATAAAATCATTCAACAACCACAGAAATCTCAACAAATCATCGATTGTTACCTGCAGACTCCAAACCCAGAAAAGACTTTCAAATTGTCAGATTTCATAGAAACCACTCCTAACATTAACAGTGAAATCATGAATTTGCTTGCCACAGGAGGTGACACCACCACCGAGAAGGACAATGACCCTTTATTATTCGACAATTTTGGCACTCCATCGACACAAAGAATGTTGAACAAATTCTTTAAAACTCCGGATTTATCAACGCCAAAGATCAAACGGTTCTCTGCATCAAACCAATCAAGTGCTATGAAACCATCCACATCATCTTCAATGACTAATTTCAATAACTTTGGTATGGTGTCTATTCTGCCTCAGGGGGGTAACTCTAACAGCAACACAACCACAAATGCTACAAATACACTACAGTCCAATACAATGAACTCCACCAATGGAAATGGGTCCAGAGTACCATCCCTTTCCGGTACAATCCCTGATCTCAGCACTCCTTTAATCGATTCCATCACATCAGCAATACCGAGAAAATTATCAGGCAGTGCGTATAAAACCCCTTCCAGATCATCACAACCACAACAATCATCACCATCAACGATTATCACGGAGTCTGCTCAAAAGGCTGAATCGGCAAAGGCTAATTTGGAGATGTCCCCTACTCCAACGACGAAAACGGTGCCTATGAAGAACGCTAAACCTCCTTGTAAATTAGTGAAATCTAATTCATCATTGGAACCTGCCATCGGTATCTTTTCAGATAAACTACCACCATCGAGACCTATGAATAGCTTTGCCAGAGCTTTGGCATCGTCCAATACATCTTCGTCATCGTCCACATCGATGAACACCACTTTTAAATTCGCTCCAAATGCTACTCTGGGTAACCCTAACGGTGGTTCAAACGGTGGAGGACGTCGGTCTCAGTCGAATAACAATAGATTTCAAATTATATTTGCCGATATGAAAACGCTGAAGACCCATTATTCATCAAATAGAAAGAACAAGAAACTTCCCAGATCAAATACAACGTCATCTGCTACCGGTAGTAAAGTGACGAAAAAGCAAGGACCACAGCAACAACAACACCAGATTAAAAAATCAAGTACATTAACAAAGTCAAAGACTGCTCCTCCAACGTCGTTCACTACTACATTTGGCACTAACAACAATAAATCCGGTACCCAGAAACGTGTTCCTCTGGGTAACATTAAAGTGACTCCTTCAAATTCCAACGTTTCCACACCAACTACAAAATCCAATCAATGGGTAAATTCCAATCCCACAGGATCTTACCAACAACAACAACAACAACAATAATAATCATAATAATAGACTTTCATAAACATTCCTTTCTTTTTTGTTTCTCTTTCGTTTTACTCGTTCGCCTTTGGTTTACCCCCATTCCTCTCCTTTAGATATTGAGCATTTTGTTTTGCTTTTTGCTTTTTGCTTTTGTGTTTATGTTTACGTTTGTTTAAATTACTGTACTACTCTCGTTTATCTTCCATTAAGTTTACTTTTTTTTTATTCAACACTCTTTTAGTTTTTTATGTATTTTTACTTCTACGGTTCTTTGTCATCTTATATTATTTATGATCCACTTTTTCGAGTTTTCTATATACCTTAATTTCATATTTATCCATTCGTTATACATGTGCTTTAAAAAAAAATGAAATACTATCTACGTCTTGGTCCCTTTGGTTTACTGAATTTCAAAGTAGAAGCACCACCTAACGAAGAATTGACATTGTCAGCGGATTGTTGTTGTTCGTCAAATTGACTCAATTCAATCTCATCTGAATCACCGACTTCAATGGTTTTCTTAAATTCGAAACCATTTGCTTTGAATTCATTGATCAACCCTTGCTTGTTGGATGCATACGACATACGAGCCTTGACCTTAGAACCAGAGGGGCAAGTGTACAGGAAGAAATGCGACCCCTTGTGATTCAAAATGTTGAAACTTGGTTCTTCAGTTAACAGTAATGAGGGAACGGTGGATATCGATGAGAACTTCTGTGTGTTTTTCAAGTAAAATGATTCATCATCTGCATTGATCAACACGGTGATCAATTCACCATCAGTTAGCGATCCAGACTTCACTAATGATTGTAATTTTGCGTCATTGATTTTAAACTTTAACACACCACCAGTTGTGCCACTGGAAGTTCCTCCAGTGGAGGAATGGGTGGCAGCACTGACTAACCCTCTTCTTTTGTTAGCACTGGTGGATTCCACTAACTCCAAATCCTTCACTTTCAACAATTCCTTCTCTGATTCACTCAATGGCTTTGCCGCTGTTTCAGAGTTCAATATCCGTTGCCATCCCTGTAATGACAATTCATCTTCATCGTTGATAAACAAGATACTGGTGAAATACTCCAATCCCAATTCCCGTAAGAGAGTGTTTTTAGTCGATGCGTACAACATCTTCTCACGAACCGGGGCATTGTCAGGAACGTATGATATGAAGAAATACTCTTGTTGACCACCAGTAGTGTCCTTTCTGATGATTAAATATGTAACTTTACTGTCACTTAAATACGATTGAACCTTTGGTAAGTCATCCAATGACGTTGAACTTGGTGATCCCTTGACTTGTTCCTTTGGAACCAATTGTTCATTGGAGATAGAAATGAACAACGCTCTGGATTGGTCAGTCACAAATTCCTTGAACGTGTCAACCAATTCCTTGGATGCTATTTTGAGAATTCCAATTAAGCGGTGAAATTGTCCAGTTTTCAGTTAGTACTTCATATACGACTCGATTCAATGAAATAGTACAAAGAAGTTCGTTGTGACACATACCAGTAATACCTGATTGATTAGACATTTTTGATAATTAAAACAGTTCCAATTGGTAAAAAAATCAATTGATCAAATTCCCTCTAATTGCCAAATATTGAACATACAACAAATTGGAGAAAAAAAGTATATAGTTTCACTATATCTATTGTATTGTACTTTTAAAAACACAATAAATCATTAATAACACACATATATCTCGTATCCTGTTGCTGTGAAATCAGCCTAGTGCAAAAGAAACGTCGTGTAATAAACAAATCTTAATTTGGTCAGAAACCAAAAAAAAAAATTAAAAAAAAAAGAGGATGCTGTCCCTGTTTTGTGAGTGTCTGTTTGTCTGTATGTCTGTATGTCTGCCCGTTTGGTTGGATTGATTTGTAAAGGGATCTTAACAATTAGAAAAACACAGACGTACAACCATTGTCGTACTATCAATTGAGTGGTTCTTTTGTCAAATCAGGTATTCAAGAGTGTCAAGTTGCTTTTTAATAGAGTCCTTTTGTGGTATACATACACTTTGTCTACTCGCCCCTTTTTGTTTAATTTCATATATATAAATATATAGATATTCTCTTATCTTTATATTAGACCACATATTGGACGTGACTTTTCATTTCCTTGTCAATCAATCTACTGTTAATCCTGGATATATTGATTTGTATGGTTTGGATTGGAATTTATTGATAATCATCTGCCAAAAAGAAAGAAAATTAGTTTCGAAATTGTCCCATCTAATCCGATAGTTTATAAATTAGTTTAGTTGCTGTTCATCTCTTAATAACTCCTGTTCAGATTACCATGGACTATTCTTCAAAATCTCAACAACAACAACAACAACAACAACAACAACAACAACAACCAATTCAAACGCAAACACAAATACAAACACCATCTGAGAAAATGGCCTCTCCTGCTCCATCGACTGGTTCCATGGCTTTGCTATCACCTCCTGCATCTAGGTACGCATTTGAACCAAGCGTCACCACTCAAAGCATACCCCCAATCAATTCAATTTTATCACCTACACCATTTGGTACATCCAACAGCTCTACCTCCACCACTAGCACTGCACCAGTGGCAAGTGGCAACAATAGTTCTGCTGGTGGTGGTGCCAATGCAAATACCAATGCAACTACTTCTCCATTACTAGCAAGTGTGAATGGGTATCAACCATCCGACAACGACATCCCTGCATTTGATCCTCAAACTGAAATCGTTTTGGAAAGTTTCACCAAGGATTTGAAGACTTTCACCAACTGGGTGAAGAATTTAAATGTTGAAGAACAGAAAACAACCATGGATGTGTTTTTGACTAGTTTGAACCCCGAAGTGTTACATTATCTCAAGTCTAAGATCAACAATCTGGAGATTGTGAAGACTCAGAAAGATGATGGTGTTGTATTCTCCCCTGCTGCATCATCGGCTAACATTTACCAACCTCATGTGAGACCGGTTTCTCCATTGTTGGCATTGAATTCGGAACCAACAACATTGGATCAATTTTTAAACGACCAATTGTCTCCTGTTCCAACAACTACATCTCAGCAGCAGCAGCAGCAGCAGCAGCAGCAGCAACAACAACAACAACAACAACAACAACAACAACAGCAACAATATATCCCATCTACAATGGCTACTGGACTAGGTGCACCAACTGGTGTTCCATTAGGTTTCTCAAGAGAATTTATGGAACCTATAGTAAGACCAAGATCTGCTGGTCCTTTTTATGATATGGGATTTGGATTCAGTTCCACCAGCAACCCTCTTGGTAACACTAATGGTTCTGGTATTTCTGGGTATCAGAACAGTCCGTTACAATCTGCTCCACTAACTCGTGCGTTCTCTGCTGAAGTGGACAATGCTGGCCATTCAAATATTAGCAATAACAACTCTGCGTTAGATTTTGCTGGTCAAAATGCAATTAGACTGAACTATTCATTGTCTACTATCACTAATAGAAACAGATTGGATAGTGGTAAAAAGCAAGACCAGTTTCAACACTACCAGCCATCGTCGTACCAACAACAAAATCAACAACAACAACAACAACAACAACATTACGAACGTGGTAGACACGCTGGTAGATTGCATCAGTTCAATAATAGACAATTGAACACCCAATCAACGTCATTGCCACCTGCACCAAGAGGTACCAATGCTAGTCATTCGACAAATCCTTCTCAACAGTTTAACAAAACTGGTGGTGCCAGCGCCGGTTCCGATAACCATTTGAACAACAACTCTGGCAACCAATACCATCAACATACAAACAGCAATGGTAGTAACCAATCTTCAGGTAAGATTTTTTCACCAGTGGCTACAAAATCTGTCAAGTCTAGTAACATGGTGAATTCCAATTCCTCGTCGTCATTACATCAATTGTCTATGGCTACCAGTATCACTCCATCAAAGTCGCCAATGCCAAAGGACATTTCATCCATCAAGTTATTGTCAGACATTCCAGCGTGGTTGAAGGCATTAAGATTACACAAGTACACTGAGAATTTGAAACATTTGAAATGGCAAGACATGATTGAATTGAATGATTCTCAATTGTCTGATTTAGGTGTCGGTACCGTTGGTGCTAGAAATAAATTATTGAAGAGTTTTGCCTTTGTCAAGGAAAATTTACATGATTAGTTTAAATTACTTTTCAATTGCTTTTCATTATTTGATTGAGCCTTCGTTTGATTACAAAAAAAAAAAAACTTATAAAATTTTGTTTGTGTTTGTCCTTTTGGTTTTCCTCTCCCCCCCTTCTTTCTGTGTGTTTCTTGATGAGATTATGAAAATTTATATAGATTGTTTTTTCTTCTTCTTCTTCCTTTTTTTTCTGTTTTTCCTTTTAAATTTGTTATAATTCACCCATTTGTCTATTTTGTTCTCTCCTTTTTTTTCTTTTCTTTTTTGTTCTTTTTTGTGTTTTTTTGTTTTCCTTTATTGTCTCAGTTCCAGTTGTATGTTTTTTTTGTACCTATCGTTTACAAATATAAATATTTTAAGTGATTTTTTCCCCAAATGAAACGACCCGTTATATAAACACACAATGGGAACTGATTGTATTAGTTGTTATAAAATACTCTAATACAAAATAACAACTAATTTAACGAGATCTTATTCTCTTGTTAAAGAAAATATAATTTAATATTCAAAAATCTGTCGGAAATGAGATCTGCAAAAGGCGGGAAATGAAAGAACGTAACCGCTAAGCTCAGTGTGTGTGAAAAGAAGTTTCCGTAACCGGTTTTGATATTCGTTTTTTTTTCTTTTCTTTTTCCTTGAGTATGGGAAAGGTTCTCTTATCCCCTCGTGGACATTTCCTTCCACGTTCCCTTAACTTTTCCTGTTTCCCGTTTCCAGTTTCCCTATTTGAAATGCACGTTTTTTTTTTGTTCCTTCTTCTCGTCGTTTCTTTTTTTTTCTTGTGTCTCTTGTTCTTTCCCTTGTTGAAAAGTACCGAAAACGGTTTCAACAATTTTTCGAAAAGAAAAAAAAGCAAGTAATGGGACACAAGGGGGAGAGAACAAAACCAGTAAATATATATGGGACGGATTGTTTGTAAATCATTTGATATACAGAACAAACAAACAAACAAAAAAAAAAAAATTATCCAATTTACAATTTTCCTTCTTACATTTCATTGATTGATTGATTGATTGATTGATTGATTATGTAGATAAAGTATCGAAATGTAATTAAATTTGTTTAGAGAGAGCCCCCTTAATACAAATACAAACTGTAAAATGAAATTGTAAATCTGTGTAAAAGAAAAAACACACACACACAAAAAGTTAGAATGGTCCAGCCAGTTAAAGTCAAACAAACCAACAAAGTGAAAAAAAAATTTTTTTTGGTCAAAGTGTGGATATTGAATTAAATGGTATTATTTATTTATTTATTAATTAATTTGTTTTGTTTTGTTTTGTTTATATTTTCGGCAGAAGAACAGGAAACAGTATTAAGATTAAGCATTATTAAAGAAGAAGAAGAAGAAGAAGAAGGAAAAAAAAAAGAAAGAATTTTTAATAAGTAAACACCAAATACTACATTATGTTATCTTTTATCAGAATATAACACTGGTAAACTGTTTCATTAAATTTATAATTTAGGATAGGATATGATATGATATGAATAGGATAAGTTAAAATGTAACACAAAATTTTTTTTTTTTACTCATGTATGTGATGAAATGTATGTATGTGTATGTACTTAGATAAAGGTACTGACAGAAATGAGTTTGTTGTTTGTTTGGTAACTTGATAAAAAATGCAACCCCACCTTACAGATCAATACAATAGTAAATGGTATGATTTAATATTATTATTATTTCTTGGTGTTTTTTTTTTTCTTTCTTTTTAATGTATTTATGGGAATGTAGTTTTATTTTGTCCCTAGAAAGAGAAGAAAGAAAGAATTTCTTTAATTTTGTTTCTTTCTTTTGTATAATTAAGTAATTTAAATACAGTTACATCTTCCAGATCTGATAAGTCCTTTACAAACTAGTACTAGAATTTTAATAAAAGGTAAATACCGAACTTTTAAGCTAAACACGGAATTGAAATCATTTCATGCATGTAATGCAATAGCATTAGGGTCATATTTATATACATTATAAATTATGTATAAATCATTTGTATGTTATCGTATTATCATACCATATCATACCGTATTATGTTATATTATATTATGTTAGTTCGCAAGGGAAATAACTGTTAAATGAAACATTTTAACATTGCATTTATTTATGATTGATACATATACATACTGTACATACGGTACATACATATATACATATATACATACATACAGGAAACTGTTGTTTCCTACTTTGTTATTCCAATTTCTCAGTTTCTAAGTTTCTAACTCAAGACCGGAAACTATTGAATTCATTCTAACCTCTAGTCTTGTCTCTCTCTCTCTCTCTCTCTCTCTCTTTTTCCTCATCAGATGTAGAATTAATGCGCTAAATAATAATTCAAATTGGATTTAAACTCTAAATGTATATTATGAGTGTGTATGGTGTGGTACGGTTACGGTTACGGTTTGGTTTGGTTTACTATTTACTACACCCATGTAATACAATTCAATACAATACAATACAATACAATGCAGTGCACCATTACCATACCACACACACAAAAAAAGAAACGAGCAACGCTCAACAAAAAAGAAAAGGGGATGAAACAAAAAGAAACGAGGATTCTTTTGTTTGCGTTTTTTTTTCTCTTTTCTTTTTACTGTTACTGTCTGGTCTGTATTACTACTATATTACTGTCTGGTACTGTCTTCTACCAATCTGTTGATACAGTCAAAGACAGGAAATTACCACACTCACATTTTTGAAACCTTTTTTTTTGTGTGTGTATAATCTTTAAAAAAAAACAATTACGAATTAAAGACAAAAAAAAACCCATATCTACTAATATATATTGATATATTGGGGTATATTCATTATAACATATACATATAGATATTATAACATAAAAAAAACACACACGCACCCACACACACATATATATCAATCAATAATTAAAAATTTTTAACTTACCTTATCTTATCATTGATCGTTTATACAGACAGTATCAAGGTATACATTATTAATACTACCATAGAGTACCCTTTATCCTATATCCTCAACCCCTCCCTACAATTCATCGTTTCATTGATTGTTTTTCTTTCTTTCTTAATTGTATACACAAGTTGTTGATTGTTGGTTGAAACTCACTCACCTACTCACTCACTCACTCACTCACTCACTTATTGAACCGAATAATCAGATACTATATTGCCATACGTAACATCACTGACTCCTTTATCATTTGAACTTGACCACAACCACTTTTACATAATTAAAACATAACTAGCTGTATTTCCATCATCATTCAACTGAAACCGAATATAGTATACATACAATCATGATTTCCGAGATAATATTGTTTGATCAATCAAATGATTCCATTGCTCATGTTCCTTCATTTATAAAAGACTCTTTTGATCCATCAGTGACCCATTTCTCCTCGTTCAATGATGTATTCGAACTGGGAAAATACCTGTTGACTTACACTAGTTTCATTCTCCATCAAGATCCCACCACTAACACTGTGAAAAGAGTGGCTAACGTCAATGAGGAGGAATTGTATTACCCGATCGGGATCCTTGTCAATGAAGAGGACTCGTGCGTCAAAGCAGACGGTGCATCACAAGATGGATCCTTCTCTCAATCGACTTTTAAACAACTATTAGATATAAGATTCCACCATTTGAACATAACCATTGAGATAATACCCTTTTCCACATCGACCAGTGGTGACTTGTCACCGTTTAAGACTAATTTGTCATCCATTTACTCATTGATCGAGACAAGACTCTTGCGGATTAAAACATGGGTCGGATTGAACGACGAAGATGTCTCTGTGAAGCAACAATCTGCATTACACATTGACTCGATGATTAACTGTTTGGGCAACACCGGTGACGCTGAGTTGAACGATTCCGATAACGTGCCACAACTGATTCATCAAGACTCTGAAGATTACAAATTGTTACTCTCCCTTTCCGGTAAAATCAAATTTAAACCATTACTCACAATTCCTAAACCGGATTCGTATTATCTAACTACAGCTGACCAATGGGGGTTCCCGGCATATGAATTAACCAGTGATGAATTGCTTTACACTGCGTATTTGTTGTTCAAATCCATCACCGATGAACTCAACCACGAGATTGACGAACATAAGGAATTAGAATTTGACAATGCATTGATGGGGTTTTTGTTTTACATAAGAGACAATTACAGGTTCGGTAACCCATTCCATAACTTCAGACATGCCATCGATGTCACCCAGGGAACTAATTACTTCATGAACAAGATATCATTGGATGACAATTGGCCAGTGAAATTTTCTCCATTCTCCAAATTTGCCCTGTTGTTAGCCGCTGTGGGGCATGACTTGGACCATCCGGGAATCACTAATGCATTTTTATCAAATTACCAAACACCAATATCTAAGAAATTGGACAATAGTTCAGTGTTGGAGAAGTTTCATTTAAACCAATTGAAACACATTTTGATTGGGTACGGTTGTGAATTCCACAATAAATTTGTGGAGAATGAAGCACAGATCCATGAGACGAACTTGCTAGTGAAGAAGTCTATTCTCGCCACTGATATGGCTAGACATGATTGGTTTGTACAAGAGATTGACAAGTTTTTACAATATGATGATTCCTTGGAACAAATATCGATGCTGTCGTGTTTGTTACTTAAATCCGCAGATATCTCTAATGTGTGTAGACCATTGGACATTTCTGTGAAATGGGGGTTGTCTTTGGGACAGGAATTCAAAGAAGTGTTTCAACTGGAGAAATTATTGAAACATGAAACAACGTCGACAGTGGTGGAGAAACCTGTGTTTTTCAATATTAATTCGTTGAAGTCCATTAAACCTGATGAAGCTGTGAAATTAGTGCCTGGTTTATCTGGATCTCAAATGTTTTTCATCAATAGATTCGCCATTGAATTCTTTAAGAAAATCAGTGAAACCATTCCAGCATTGGGGTTCCTTATAGAACAATTACAATCAAATGCTTCCTATTGGGAAAAGGATATTGAATCACAAAAGGAAAAGCAGGAGAAACAATAGTTTTGTAACCTCCCCTCCTCCTGTTTCCAATGACCTCCTAATCCCAAACATACCTTCTCTTTGATGACTTTTCTTTGCTTTACCAACCATTCACACAATTCATGTATAAAGTTCTTTTCTTTCTAATGCTTAAATTATTTCATAATCATTTCATTCATATTTTCTTAATTGCTATTTTATTTTTATTCTACAACAATCTTTTTACTACAATGATTGCTTTATTTATTTATTATATATTTTATATATACAAACCTTTTTTTTTTTGTTTTCATTTTGTTTTGCTTCCAATCTTTTTTCTTCTTGTCTTGTCAAAGTCATTTCTTGGTGTTTCCTTTCCATTTGTACTTTACTAATGTATAGAATTTTCAACATTAGTTCCATCCATCCATCGACACATTACATATTCATTTTCTATCTTTTCTCCATTCATTTCATTTGTTAATTAAATCATTATCACAGTATATCTTAGTATCAGTAAATTAGCTAGTTCAAGATTCCTTTTCCTTTTACACGTAAACCTCGCGAAGTCAACTGCGAAGTCAAAAAACTCCAGTTTGACTTCTCCCCTACCAAGAAGTCACAGATTCACTTTGAACTGACCTCTTTCAAGGGTGTTACATCCCCCATGTATCCATTCAACCATCCAATAGGTGTTAAAACCTTTTGAAAGTCGTTGTGCCTTGTTTTTTCAAAGTAAATTGTGTTTCATTTCTGTTACAATTTCATTCGATTTATAATTTTAACTCTACTAGATTCTCATTTCTGCAATAGAACAGTCAATTGACAACAGATCAATAAATCAGCAAGCATCGAGAGAATCTCCCCAATAAACACATATACACTATACCAATACTAAAAAAAAATGTTTTCCAGATCATTGTTAAGAACCACCACTAGAGCCATTGCTCAACAACCAAGATTTTTAACCATCAGATTACAATCTACCTTGAACAAGTTAAACCCAGATGCCATTCCAGCTACTTTCTCCAGTTCACCAGTGTTGAAATTCACCAACGAACACGAATGGGTTTCCATTCACCCAGATGGTACTTCATTCATTGGTATCACCACTTACGCTGCTGATGCCTTGGGAGATGCTACATACATTGAATTACCAACCGATTTAATCAACGAAACCGTTGCTAAGGGTGACACCATTGGTTCTGTCGAATCCGTGAAGAGTGCCTCTGAAATCTACTCTCCATTGGACGGTGAATTAACTGAAGTCAATGAAGCCTTGGAAGAAAACCCAGCCTTGATTAACGAAGACCCAATGGGTGAAGGTTGGATTGTTAAGGTTAAGGTTGCTGAAGGCTTCAACCAAGAGGAATTATTAAGTGAAGAAGACTACATTAAGTTGTTAGAAGAACACGATGAATAGATCTCTGTCACGTAGATAAATAAATAAATACAATAAAACACACACTTGCAGTTACACTTCACTGAAATAAGAGGTATCCAAAAATTTTACCAAATTAATTCATATGATCCGATATTTATATAAATGATACAGCTGTGCAGTATCATTTAATTGAGATCAAATACATTCATTTCAATTCTTTCTTTTTTTTAAGTCTCTCCATGTGTGTAGGTGTTTGTTTTTTTTAATGTTAAACATCTTTAATTGTTGATTTGTTATTTTATTCAAATTTTCTTTTACATCAATCTAAACCATTATATATTCTCTCTACTGCTTTAAATATCAAAGTTCCACGTAATGTAACCCATCGATAGTAATTTTTTGTATTTACCCGATCAAAAGCCGAGCAGAATCAAGAGATAAACGCTAAACTTGTACTGAAATAAATAAAGAAGTACATATATAAAATGTAAATGTAAATGTGAATATAAATATAAATATAAACAAGACAAATTCCAGTCAGGCGGCATGTCCATGGCCATGGCCTTTGCAAGCACCTTCATTATCTTCATCGACTCTGGATCTTAATGGGTCCTTCTCCCACTCAGCAGGGGTCTTGGTCTTTAATTGCACAGCATGAACACCATCGACAGTCATTTCATGGTTTAACAATTTATATATAGATCTATGTCTAGCAGCAAGCCCCTGACCGGCGAAGTTATCACTTATAACGATGATATTGAAATGAGAATCTGTCACATTAGCGGCACCTTGAATTCCACGATGACCTGCGTGTTTCCATGAATCATTTCTAATCTTTAAAAAAGTTGGTTTAAACTCTGTTTCGATCTTAGTTCTGATTGATTTTTCAACCGGTGATTCTGTAGTGGTGGTAGTGGTTGGTTCAGTAGCCATGTTTCTTCTAATTATTGAGGTATTGTCGATGAATCTAGTAGTTAATCCTAGTTGTCTTGCAAGTGTTGTTTTAGTGATGAAAGACATGTGGGTATGTTAACATATATTTGGATCAGTAAACCACAGATACAATGTTTGTCTTTTTAAATTTGTCACTGTAAATGTACCATGTATTTCATAAAATGAAGTTGGGGTTTGGTTTGTTCTCCTTGTGATTTTTTTCTTCTTTGTTAGTAAAGTTCAGTTCAGCTTCCCATGAGCGAAATGAGATAATTATTTTTTAGCTCTCTCTCTCTCTCTCTCTCTTATATATATATATATATATATATTTATTAATTTACTATGGCAAGTAGCTTAGTAGGTATGTTTCACGTTATGTGCACAAGGGAAGGTTGCTCTTGGATAGATTTGAGAATAACTAGGATATATACATTTATTAATGCTAATAATATACATATAGGTTAATATGGAGGGTGAAGTTTCCCAGGTAGATAGATCATTCAAGCTCTCCTCATACAGTTACCCCAGATTTTATAAAACTGTGGATACATTTTACTCTACTCGCTTAAAACACATTTAATCAATTTAACTAGTAAATTATATTTTTAAAAAAAACTTAAGATGAAACAAACAAATAAAACCTGAAATCATAAGAGTAAAGTAGAGAAAACTAAAACGCAAATACACTTTTCACAAATGGATTAAAAGTCGTTGTCTCTTCTGTTGGAAGAACCATAAGAGTCGTTGTTGTCTCTGTTGGAGGAACCGTAAGAGTTGTCGTTGTCTCTGTTGGAAGAACCGTAAGAAGAGGAACCGTAAGAGTCATTGTTGTCTCTGTTAGAGGAACCATAAGAGTTGTCGTTGTCTCTGTTGGAGGAACCGTAAGAGTCGTTGTTGTCTCTGTTAGAGGAACCGTAAGAGTTGTCGTTGTCTCTGTTGGAAGAACCGTAAGAGTTGTCGTTGTCTCTGTTAGAGGAACCAAAAGAAGAAGAACCGTAAGAGTCACTGTTGTCTCTGTTGGAGGAACCGTAAGAGTCGTTGTTGTCTCTGTTAGAGGAACCGTAAGAGTCGTTGTTGTCTCTGTTGGAGGAACCGTAAGAGTCGTTGTTGTCTCTGTTAGAAGAACCGTAAGAGTCGTTGTTGTCTCTGTTGGAAGAACCGTAAGAGTCGTTGTTGTCTCTGTTGGAAGAACCGTAAGAGTCGTTGTTGTCTCTGTTGGAAGAACCGTAAGAGTTATCGTTGTCGTTGTCGTTCTTGTTCTTGTAGGAGTTGTAAGCGTCAGTGGCCTTGTCCTTAACGTCGTTTTGGAAGTCCTTGTCTTGAGCCTTGTCCTTGATTGAATCGAATAAACCCATTTTTAGTGATTGAAATATATATAGATATGTATGTATGTATGAAAGATACTAGTAATTTATACTATACAGAGAGAAAAGAAAGAAAAAAAAAGAGAAGAGAAGAAGAAGAAAACGAAATAAATACGGTCCACAATTGAAATTGAATCAAATAAGGGGGGAATCAATGGTCTATTTATACATGGAATTAAAGGATACGATACTTTATGAAACAAAGCTGAAGTGGAAAAGGAATGGAAAGAAATGGGAAAAAAGAAACGGTTTTCCATTTCCATTTCCAATTGTCTTTTTTAGCCATACTTAGAAAGATACATATTTAGAGAGAGAGAGAAAAAAAACGCCATAATAGAAATAGAAATAATAAAATTGAAAATACATTCGAATTGTACCCAGCCTGGCTGCCAATTGAATTAATTAATTTTAAATCTAACCTGAAATGAACATCAATAATACCTATTTAATTCCATTATATTGGTGTGTGTGTATTTTGTATTCACTCACTTTACTTACTACTTACCTACTTATTTACTAATTATTATAGTTTTGGTGTTTTGGTTACATGCTTTTGACGTAAATATTATTACGCACCTCACCGCACAACCACAACAACCATTACCACTACCATAATATTTCACCAGCCACGACAGGGCTAGCCGCCAACGTGTTTACGCGTTGTTCCAGGGGGGAAGAAGACGAAGAAGAAGAAGAAGGAAGCTGAGCACCTGCTGCGGAGAGGTGAGCTGTGCTGTGCGGTGCTGTGCTGTGCGGTTCAACAATCTATGTGAAATTTTCGCTTATTTTGCCCCCGGGGCAGGAGGCCCCCCGGTATTTCAGTCTCAATTTCTTCCCCCTCCCCCCTCTCTCTCCTCACTATTACAATGTATTTGTAAGGTAGTACGGCTAATGACCTGTATATGAATTATTTATTCAATTCACAAATTCAGACCGATCTGACCGGATCAGTAAAGTAGATTGCTTCTAATGAAATACTAATTACGTTTGATCCTTGCTTATTCATCAATGCCATTCACTCAATTGATGCTTAAACAGATCAATTGATATCAATTGAGTGCAATTGACCTATTTTAAAATGTATGTTTAATTATACAATTGAAAAATTAGGAATCACCAATCAACCAACCAACCAACCAACCAACCACATGAAAACCCGTTACTTACCTACTTACTTACTTACTATGAACAACACGTTTTCAAAAAGAATAAAAAAAAAATAAATAAATATCGTTTCTTCATAATCACATCGTTCCGGCAATTGAAAAAGATCAAAGCACAATATCACAATGGTGTAGTTTTCCTTTTTTTTTAAATAATAATAGCAGAATTCCATCTTTCTTTTGTTTTTGGTTTGTTCTTTTGTGTTGTTGTTCTGTTGTAAATGTGCTAAGCTCTAATGATCTTTCTTTTCATGAATATAAAATGCTGCGCTGTTTTTTCTTTCTTCCTTTCTTTCTTTCTTTCTTTCTTTCTTTCTTTTTAGTGTGTTTCAAACATTTGTTGAGACAACCCACAACAAGAACAAACAAAAGACAACTTTCACTTTCACCAATGGTTTTAAGTTCAATCTCCACGGTAAAATTAACACAATGGTAGTGATGATTGTAATACTGAAAAAAAAAATCCACAGTAGATCAATAATAAAATCAAACCAAAACAAAAGTAAAATGTAAAATGAAATGGTCCACAGCCAATAATTTAAAATTAACCTCGTTTAAAATACTTACATACATACATACAGCAACCAATCAACCAAAAAAAAAAACGCCATAAGGTACAGGTTAAAACCCACCCTATAGTCCAATACAGCCATAACTGAATACAGTAAGTAACAAGGAAATAATGAGTTTTATTGTGATTTTTATTTTTATTTTTATTTTATTTTATTTTATTTTATTTCATTTTATTTTTGTTTTATTTTCACTTTTACTCTTATTTTTATTATTAAATATTATTATTAAACGAGAAGTACTCAGCAAAAGTCAATGTATGATGTGCTTCAGGCTTCAACTGTGGTGGAGTTTTGGAAACGTAAACAAAAGAAAACAAAAGACAACTCCCCTCTCTTAACATGAAATAATAACAATATAAGGAGTTATCTATTCAATTGCAGTTGCAATATATATGTGGCATACTAAGATGAAACTAAATACGATAGAAAAGGAAATTAACTACACGTCAATTAAACACTAGTTACTAAAAGCGTACTAATTACAAATTAAACTAGTTAGTTTGACTGACTTTTTTTTGGTTTATTGACTATATTCGGTTTCTTTCTTTCCACCTAACCTTCTCCTGCTTCTACTTCTACTTCGTTGTTTTCACCTTGCCACCTCTTAAAATTAAATTTTAAATTTAATTAATATTCATCTCTCTGGGTTGTTTTGTTTTTTTTCTTTTCTTTTGTTCTTGTATGTGCTTACAGTCTCGTTTCTCCCCCAACATCCTATTTTCTCTTTCCCCTTGGCCTAACATCATATCTGATCTATTTTGGTTTTAATTTTAAAGTTTGTTTTACTTGTTTGTTCAATGGAAAGAAAAAATACAAACAAACAAACAACAAACTAATAATACCGATAACAATAGAATTCAACACAGCTAGCTAGTACAGCACAGCATAGCACAGCACAGCACGGAACGAGAGCAGAGTACGCGAACCATTTCTTCCCCCTGCCCCACCCCCCAAAAACTAGCCACCTGTTAAATTTCAACCCCCTGCGGCTTTGACATTACACACCGGGGGGGGAACATTCCATTTTATTCCAGTTTTATTTCTAAAATTCTGATCCATTATTTTACCTGAAATTTCATCAACACATTGTAATACAAAATTGATATAAAGATTCAATGATAAGATTGACACGTATCCCATTACTCATTACATAAATGGTAGATATATACGTTAACTAAAGTCAATTGTAATTGGTGAAGTTCAATTGATATTTTGATTCCCATACACACCACATATGTCTCTTGGATAATTAATTATGATTTTTAATTATTGACAAAATTTAAAGTTGGAAGGGATGGAACAAAAACAAGAAAATGCATAGAAGAAAAGGAAAGTTTCTACACCGTCAAATCAAATCAAATCATGGATGGGGAGATGGGGGGAGAGAGAGAACTCAACTTGACGCGGTCACCGGTAACGGCAACCGTAGTGGAATTCATTGCACCATCAGGCCCTCAATTTGTCTTTGTATCAGTCCCCCTGCCAAGGCCCCTCCCCTCTCTCTCTCTCTCTCTCTCTCTCTCTCTCCTCCCCCCTCAGTTTATATACTTCTCCCTTAAGTTCGGGAAATGAATGTAAATTGACATACTGCGTCGATTTTTAGGTTATAATGTCGTCGATCGGTTCTTGATTACGTAAATGTTTACATACACATAGAGGGATACTTTGTAATTGATATATGTATCTCTTCTAGCCAAGCATGATTGGACCCTTTTTCCATTATGTATAACTATCGTTAGTGACTTTGTTATCTTTTAATTGGGTTTTACAATTAGGGAGGGGATGATAATGAAATTTGTTTATTTGGTTTAAACAAAGAAAATTTCAGACTTTTGGAACTTTAAAAATCTTGGTTAAATTTGCAAAATACAAGAAACACACAAAATTAACAAATTTTACAAAGAAAAATTAGAGAACAAGTAAATTCATGACGATTGATACAATTTAAATGTTTATTTTCGAAATTTTGAAAAAAATAAACTCATATACACTTCAATGAATAAATTAAACCATTACATTACATGTAACTTCTCTTTAACGAAAAATAGATACAAAATAATGTGTACACCATTTACTCAGCACGTCGATCGATCCATCCTACGATTTTAATTTCAAGTCGATCACGTTAATAAAAAATTAGTAATTTACCCACCCACTCACACATACAAAAACCAAAAAAAAAAAAAACCA
Organism: Ambrosiozyma pseudovanderkliftii; assembly: GCA_003707895.3. Classification (NCBI taxonomy): domain Eukaryota; kingdom Fungi; phylum Ascomycota; class Pichiomycetes; order Pichiales; family Pichiaceae; genus Ambrosiozyma; species Ambrosiozyma pseudovanderkliftii. The sequence goes on from PPLW03000050.1 coordinate 93,254, forward strand.
AAAACAAAATCACTCACCCAAGCGGGTGGATTACGCCATAGTTTCTGATCGGTAAACGTCAAATGACATCCACAAAATTTGTAAGCAATAGAGGAAACATCAAGATATATTTATTTCCTTTTCGTTTCTTCCTAGTTTGTTTATCTTCACAACTGTTTCCTGTTTGTTTCTGCTAATTCATTCAACACAATAGGTTCACAACTCTCTATAACCGTTCATTAATTCTCCATATATCCATTCAAAAATGTCTGACTCAAAAACCGAAAGTATGTATACACCAATTGCCTTTTGCTTTCTTGGGTTATCTTTCCTAGTCATCGTTATATAGTTTTTACCAAAACACAACTTTGACTCTCAATCAGAAGACCTTGATTATAATCTATTTTAGAACACGGCTTTTTTCTTGGGTATTTTTGTTACGTTGTGTATTTATGACAAGCAAGGAACCCGATGTTTTAAACGGTTGCCGCTCTTTTTCTTGAATCTATTGATTACTAACACCCAAATCCCTTTATCGTTTTGTTTCAGCTAACTCCAAGCCAAAGCCATGTTGTGTTTGTAAGCCAGAAAAATCCACTAGAGATGAATGTTTCTTGTTAAACGGTACTGATTCTCCAAAGTGTAAGGATTTAATCGCTGAATACAAGTCTTGTATGAAGGGTTACGGCTTTGAAATTTAAATGTGAATCATGTCATTATTTCATGCCATGACATGGCCATGCCATGTCTTGTCTTGTCATTTCACCTCTTAGTTTAGAAAAAAAGACAGTTAGTCTGAGAAATATATCTTGTACATATACCAATGTCTTCACATATCGCTTCTATAATTTACCCTTACGTTTAAACTTGTGTATATTTTTGTATTAATTGAATAAAAATAATAATAATTAAACTTTACTTATACTTACTACGTAAAATTAATTTTTGCTTGTTTTTGTGTAAATGTATGAAGATTTTTCTTTTATATATATAAAGAAAGAAGATGGTAAATAAGACATAGAACAAAAAAAAAGATGAGATTATACAAACAAGAGAGTTGAACAAGAAAGAAGAAAACAAACGCAAATAAAAACAACAAACAACACAAGGTAGAGTAAAGACAATGAAAAGAATAAAAAAAAAACAGTTTTTTTTATCATTATTAAGAATCAAGTATTAATAGTATATTAATTAATCCAAATAATTAGCAACCATTTCACTCAATGTAGCATCTGATGATCTACACTGGTTCTTCATCATAACACCCTTAGAACTAGATGCAAGTCTTATAATACTGGCAACCTTATCACCATTGATACTCTTACCGAACAACTTCAATGTATGGTTAGAGCTGGATGCAACCAATTGAGTGGATTCCAATGGCATCATGGACAATGATTTGATTAATCTATTAACAGCATCTTGTAAGTCAACGGATGATGCATCTCCCAAATTATACACAGCAGATTCTTCGTTCTCCAATTCATCCCATGATTTGGTGAAGTTAGCAGTGAATTGTGGAATGATGAAATCACCTGGGGTAATTGACAATGGTTCAGTTGGGTATTCATCTGGGTATCCCTCATCGTCAAATGGTTCACCAGTGGACTTATCAACATCCTTAGTGGTGAATGTCAAATTGCTTTCAAATGACACAGTTTCAATGACGTTTGGTCTAGTGTATGACACATAGATTGAACCACTTTCAGATGGTTTCAAAATATCAATTGGAACAATAAATTCTTCACTATATTCATCAGAATCTGGCATGGTGACAATGGAAACATCTTCTAATTGTGTACCAGGTAATGTGTTTTCAACGTTAAATTGAATAACCAAATGGCTTTCAAAGATATGCTTGACAGCATTGACAATGAATTCAGCGTCTTTATCGGTCAATTCAACAGCACTAGATGAATGTAATAATTTACCATGTGCGGCAATTTCTGGAATGACAGCCAATTCATCAGCGTATTTTTGTTGTAATAATGCATGTTTAGTAGAATCACTGATCTTTTCTTCGTTGGATTCAGCTTGTTCCTTATCCTTACTGACTTCTTCAATTTGTTCATCAAATGCAGATGTCTTCAACTTGTACTCTTCACTCATTAATTCTTCAGCAGTGACAGTTCTAACAACAGAAATGTCAAATGCAGTGTTGAATGATGATTTATCCTCGTTGTTAACGTACAAGGTCAATTGCTTCTCCAAATCAGCTAACCAATAACCAAATTGTGGATCAATGTATTCCTTGGCTTGTTCTTTGCTCTTGGCAGAACGTAAGAATCTGAATGCTAATGCAGCTCTATCTCTAACTTCATCGTCAGCGTCTTGTAAACATCTCTTCAACAACACTTTAATACTGGTAGTCAATGATTCATCATCAATCAAGGCAAACTTGGACAATGCACTGACAGCAGCACATCTCACGATAGAGTTTTCTAAAACAACTCTGTTGTAAATGTGTCTCACGTATAAACCTGGGTTGGTGGTGTGAGGACCTTGCTCACCCAAGATAAATATCACCTTGGTGGCCAAGTTTGTGTACTCACAATCTTCGATGAATTCACAAAGCATGTCCAATGCCAAGTCTCTTGACTCAGGAATGAATTTGACAATGTCCAGGATGGCATCGACAATGGCGGTCTTAATGGTAACACCACCTTCTTCAGATAATAAATTATTCAAGAATTCTAGCATGGATTTGTACTTATCTGGGAATTTCAATGACAATGTACCAATGGCTTCAATGACAATAATCTTAAATTCATCAGAAATGTCATCCATAAAATTGGAGATAGTTTTAACCAATCTATCAACGTTGTCGGCGCTACCAGTTTTCAACAATGTGGTAATGGCATATGTGGCGATGGATCTGTTAGAGTCATTGATCATATCTTCCAAATCATCGTTACACACTCTAATCTTGTCAGCATCCTTCATGGCAATCTTGTTTAACAATCTAACGGCAGCGAATCTAGTGACAGTTCTTGGAACTGTTAATAAACCCTTCAATGTGTTAATAGCAGCCATTTGTTGACTGGCAGAGAATTTCGATAAGTTCAAAATAGTCTTGGCAGCTTCCAATTCAACCATATCTGATTTGTTACCCAACCAGTTTTGGAACAATGGCCACAAGGTTGGAATCAAGTTACCATCTTCTTCCACCAATTTACTGACAAATCTGATCAATTCCAAAGTGGCAAGAGAGTTCATTAATGGCTTTTGATCGTTCAATTGTTGGATCATCTTCATCAATGCCATCTTGTCATGATTTTTCAAGTAATACAACAAACCCAACGCGTGGTATTGATAAGAGTATGTACTAGAAGGTAATCTGTAATTACCATAGTATTCATGGGTGGCGTATTGTGATTGAGGAATGGTCTTGGTGGCACTCAATGCTTCTTGTGTTTCATTAGTCCATCTCTTGACAACTTCTTGTGCAACTGGCAATAAATGGTACGATGACACCAATGCAGCTGAGGAGACACTTTGATTTCTGTCCACGACACAGTTCTTCATGATTCTTTCCGCTGCATGAATGGTGGAACCATCCAGCACTCTAGCCAATGCTCTGATGGCGTTTGGCTTGTAAATCAATTCACCATTTTGAATATCCTTCATAATAGATGCAGTAGCCATCAAGATATCATCAGAGATAGCAGAGAGTTCTTTAATAGCTAGATACACCAATTGACGTAATGATGCATCTTCATGGTGGAACAACTTAGAGATGGAGAAGAATAAATTAGTGGCTTCAACTTTTGGGAAAGTTTCACCAGCGTAAATTAATCTGAGTAATCTGGACAATAACAAACGACATTTTTTAGCATGTACAGGACTGGCATTGAATGCTTGTAAACACTCTTGGTAGACAGTCATTTTATCTGGCAGAGAGCCAGAATCTCCATCTTCGAATTTCTTATAAGTCAGTGTCGACATGGTTGTAAACTATATATTTGAACGTGTTTCAACTTCTATATCTAATTTTGTGAAATTTGGTGTCTTTTTCAATGTATACGTGTATGGTATATATTGACGAATGGAAGGAACAATTAATTAAATTATTAAAAGTGATTGAAACCTACAATCCAATTGATCAGTCAAAATGATAGTTAATTGTTGTTGTAACCTGTTCAAATATTGTGATTTGATGGTGAATTAAAAAGGAACAAACGGGTTGTTTATGCCAATTCTTGATGATCTGGCTTGTTTTTAGTTAACTTTTTTTGATTTCAGAAACACAGATCCTGATGAGAGAGCGAGAAAGACTTTGGTGGTGCTCTCAAGTGGGTCGGGTAACAAACAAACAACGAAGAAAAAAAAAAGAGACGAGAGACGGTGACATCCGTGCACCATAACCATACACCGCGTTTCGGTTGACATATTGGTATAATGGATCGACTACTTATACAATTGATATGGGTAAAAGATTTATATTAATTTTGGTGTACATGTACAAAGAGAGGATATTGTAAAGGGGAGGGGGGGGAAAGGGAGAGGAAAATGAAACTTTTGTTAGTTACTCACAAGTTGTAGATTAATCTAATGTGCAAGCACAATGAAGAACGGAAAATGAAAAGCAAACAAACCCACAATGGGGCCGAAACTTTTGCTATACAATTCACTGTTGAATAGTTGATAACAGTTGTGCTAGACAACTTCTAGTAGTAACATCTTCTCTTAAAACTTCAGTGAATGTGTCATCCTTTAACGCCTGTGGTAATCTTTCCTTCAATGCGACTCTAGCGTCTTGGTTGTCAGCTAATCTTAAATAACAACGAATCACATGTCTTAACAATCTAGCAGTTGGGGTTTCCACCAATTGTTCAATCATTAACGTTAACACATTAGACACAGCATCGAATCTGTCAAATGTTTGGCAGATGTACGCCAACCCGGAATCATCGATTAAAATCTTTTGCACAATGAAAATGGCCACAGTTTTAGACAATTCACTTGAGGATTCCATAATCTTCAAACATAATGGGATGATCTCTGTGGTCAACAAGAATTGAATAACCTCTGGAGTGTCGTTTTTAACCAATGCACCAATGACACCCAATGATGTTAATCGTAAATACTCGAATGGTCTTTGTTTGGAGTTTGTGTTTAAAAATGGATACAAAAACAATGGAATCTGAGCGTTTAAAAACGGAGTTCTAGTGTCAGGATGCGATGCGACACATTGTAACAACGCCAGAGCATTACACACTCTGTTAGACGCAGGAGTGGTCAACGTTGGAGGTGATAACAGTGGATACACAGAGATGATTTCCTCTAGCAAACTAGTCATGACACCGAATGAATTCCACAACACTAACGCTAAATCATCGTAGAATTCTCGTTTCTTACCTAGCTCCAACAATGCTTGCTCCTTGTTTGGTCCATAGACTAATTCAATGATCCAAGAGTACACTTTCTCATCGTTTAATGCCTTATTGCCAGTTGCACCAGTGATCGATGTGTTTGATGTATCCATCCCCGGTATAGCACCTGCTGTAGAATCTGACGTGTTGGCATCTAATAACTGTGTATGTGTTTGTAATGGAGTTTGATTCTGCGATGACCCTTGTTGTTGTTGTTGTTGTTGTTGTTGTTGTTGCTGTTGTTGTGGTTGTTGCTGTTGACTCGATGTTAACGCTGCAGCTTGAAGCTGTTGAGCCAACAAAGAAGCATTAGAAGGCTGTTGTTGAACAGGTTGTGCTTGACTCATGGCAGAAATCCGTTGCTGATTAATGATAGAGTTGTGTAACAGTGTCTGTTCAGAATTTGGTGTTCTTGGAAACATTTATTTTGAAAGGAAAAGAAAAACACCAGTGTCCACCTTCTTTGTGTGTATGTGTCTGTATGTATCTGTTATTTGGCAAATTGTCCCACTAGTTACCAATATTATCTTCTCACAAAAATATTATTTAAATTTGAACTGACAAACCAAACACAAAAAAAAAATTGGTCGAGACCCAAAGAGAGGAAACGGAAACACTGCCACAGAGTTAAAGATACGGTAATATGATGGAAGGAATAAGTAGTAAAGTTCGATTCATTATATAATATTTATATATATATATATATATATATACGTAAGAAAAAAAGTAAATATTAAGATTAGACATTCTTGTATATGCGTTTTAAAAACGTTTCACCAAACACCTAAGTCAATTAAGTGTAGCGATGGAAGGAACTATGTATCCGAGTCTGTCTCTGGTCTCTTGTAAATACCTCCATTCTTCACCCTTAGGACCCCGTATCATCACATCCATTCTTGCAAAGTCATCATTATCGGCGTCGATTTGTTGGTCACCAAGCCAAATATCCTTGACAGGTTTGAATCCAAACCTCTCGTAGATCGGTATGTTGTTCAACGATGAGCTTTCAAGGTATCCGATCCCATTCACTGGGTCTATGTAATTGGCAAACATGAATTCAAATATCGCTCTGACATTTCCCTTACCTCTAGCAGCAGGTGTGGAACCCAAGTACACCAACGTGAATAAATTGTCCCTGTCCGGGTCATTCTCCATGATCAGATCACAGTTCTCATGCAACACTTTAAACAACGTTCCAAAAACCCGTTTCCGGCCCTCAGAACCAGTCATCCATGCAAATTTGGCGAATCCAGATTTGACCATAGTGGTGTACGATTCCACTTCATGTGAATCAGGGGTGGTCCAAATGGCCACTGTTTCGAATTTCTCATCAGTTTCATGCGTGCCCCCCTTAATGGCCACTACTAATCCCTCGAGGATATGTGAGTAAACAAATGCTTCAAATAGTAACATGTCACATTTAAATTTCAATTCTGGATCGTTCTCTAAATGACGAGTACAGTATCTGGCCACCTTATCGTGTAAAAATGAGTCGTATAAAGTGTTGGCGGCCTTTTTGTAATCTTTCAAAGTGAGAACTTCTGGTTTTCTAGTCTTTGTCGGCATTTTTTGTTTTATATATGGCGGTGTTTCACTGTATGTCTTTGTATTCAACTCTTGGTTGATGAATGGCCCTGACCTTTAATTATATATAAATATATAGGGAAGTGTATATATAAATTTATTATTAGTGAAGAAATGAATAACTAAAAAAAAGGACATTCTTTGAAATAAAAAAAAAACACCACACAAGTAAATGTATTCCCACACAAAAGCTCATCAGTCAGTGAATGATCCATCGGTAAGCCAACACCGCGGAAAAAAACCGGTTCAACTTTTTTTTTCTTTCTTTCTTTGACTGGATCGACAGGGTAGGTAGAGGAGAAGAGGTGGGGTTTCCATACAATAGGGACTGATTGAATAGATTAAAATTATATTAAATTGGATATACCTATACATATAGGATACGAAACCAACAAAAAAAAAAGACGAACTATAAACGGATAAATTTATTTGGCAACGGAATTTCTATGACATTGATACCCACGGCTTTCTCTTACTTGCTGTAAATACTTCCATTCTTCTCCATGTGGACCTCTGATCATAACATCCATTCTCGCATTATCACCGTTTGGATCGTTTTTATCACCCAACCAAATATCAGCAACGGATCTTAACCCAAACTTCTCATATATTGGTATATTAATAGGCGATGAACTCTCTAAGTACAGTAAACTACCATCAGGGTCAACATAATGTTCAATCATGTACTCAAAGATAGCTCTGACGTTCCCCTTACCTCTTGCCTCAGGGGTGGTCCCTAAATACACCAACGTCCACACATTGTCACCTGTTTCCTTATCCACTGATAAAATCTTCTCTGCTTCATCGTGTAACACTTTGAACAGTTCATGGAAAATTCTTCTACGGCCATCGGCACCTGTCATCCACGCTAACCTAGCAAATCCAGATCTGATCAGCGTCAAGTAATCTTCAAATCCTTCACTGGTAGGGGTCATCCAAACAGCAACCGTTTCGAACGTGCCATTGTCTTCATGATTGTCCCCCTTGACACCAACGACTAAACCAACACCAGGTAACATGTGCGAGTAAGTGTATGCCTCGTACAGCAATTGATCACAGCGCTTCTTCAATTCAGGATCAGTATCTTCCAAATGACGAGACACAAATCTACCAACACCATCTTCAGGTCCAAATGATTGGTAAAGAGTCTTTGCAACTTTCTTACAATCTGGGAACGATAAAATTTCCACCTTAGATTTGGATGTCGACATTGTTATTTATTGCTCTTTTAAATGTGCTTTGATTTGACGTTCGATGTTCGATGTTTGATACGTTAATTTTCTGTTCTTTTGTTTGTGGGTGAGAGAGTGAGAGTGTATTTCCGTAGCATACAGATCTCTTTAACGATATTAGTAAATGTGTAATTATGGTTGGGATAAGTGGTATAGTAGGAATGGGAGAGAGAAAAAAAGGGGAACCAACAGGAAATGTGTGTTTCCACAATGAACCTGTTTATCTTGTCTATCTTATATGTAAAGAGGAGCGAGTTGAAACACCGATAGAACGCAGAACACTGTTTCTGATAAAAGCAAAAAAAAAACTTTCGCCGCTTACTTTGGTGCACCTTCCTCTTTGGGAACGTCTAAGCGTAGCATCTGAGTAGTTAACGACAATTTTGAAATACATATTACTTATTTAATTGTACGAAAATTACATGTTCTAACAACAATTGTATTAGAATTGCTAATGTAGAGATTGATATACAAACAGGATAATGTAAAAAATGATGTGCAAATGAGAGATAAAAAAAGCGTAAAGCATTAAGAGAAAAAGAGAGAGAGACAGGAAAAAAATTAACTAGAGTAAAAAATGACATGGAAAAGAAATAAAACAATAAAAAAATAGGAGAAGAATGTAAAATATAATGGACAGAGGGGGTAGGAATAAAAAAGACAACGTAATGAAGATGAAGCTTATACTGTAAATGGTGGAATTAAAAAAAAAAAAAAAGAAAAACCAGAAAACGAAACCAGGACAACTACAGTGATCAACAGAAATAGAAAACAACCAATTTTAGAGGGTATATTAAGGTAGAGTAAAATTAAGGGTCATTAACGAAGTGTTAGCATAATATCTTCAACACTTTTAGCACTGTTTCTATTTTGACCAGGGTAGAAATCATCTTGATCTTCTCTGACTTCAAATAGTTTCCAGAATTTCAAATTTTCATCAGCCGCTAAAGTAGCCAATGTAGTACCATCTGGCGATAGACAACTGTTCAACACTCTAGACTCATGGGAGTTCATTATGACACCGGTTTTCTGTAATGTTGGGTAACTGTATACTGAAATGTCATTGTTTGGGAATCCATGGGTAGCCGCGATTTCGGTACCTATTCCCTGGGCGTAACCCCAATTCAATGATGACACTTGTGATTCAGTTTCAATGGTGTTGACTCTTGCACCTGTGGTGGTGTTCCAAAAATGGATTTTTCTGCACGATGATCCACCACCAGTGGCTAATAGTGACATTTGACTTGGACACCAGGCTAATGCCTTCACCGCTGCCGTGTGGGCGGTCTTTGTGAATTGTGGAATCGACGCACGGGCATCCCAGATATTGACGACGTTGTCATTACCACCTGATGCGAATTGGGTACCATCTGATCTCCATTCAATACCACACACTTCTGCAACATGGTTGTTTAAACTTGCTGTGATATGGTTGGCGATTCTGACATCGTGGTGGAACATTTGACCTGAACGGGACCCTGACACAATGACATGTTCATTCCATGCATGGGCACTGACTCTTGAATCATGACCTGTCATCGTTCTGAGTTTTTCATTGACTTCACAGTTCCAAATTTCAATGGATCCATCTTCCAATCCGACAGACAAGTACACACCGTCTTGAGACCATCTGATGGAGGTGACAATCGAGTCACATTCTGCGGCAAGATTCACTGAACCTGTAGTGGCATTCCAGCAGTACACCGCATTTTCAAGTGCAATCGCTAACACATTCTCTGGAGACCAAGAAAGAAGGTTCAGATAGAAATCATCGACTAAACCTGGTGCGTCCAACACCTTCTCAGGACACGTTGGAATTCTCTTCAATCTAGCTTGAGCAGCAGAGGTAGAGATAGTTGGTTTACTTTTAAACTGGGTGTTTTGTAACTTTGTGATCTTTTTCGATTCAGGAGCGGCAGGTTGGAATTGCAAGATCCGTTCACCAACTTCAAGACCACATGCTTCAGCGACAGTGTTTTGGTAAATCTTGCAAGTTTGAGATTCGATGTGTTCGTACGGTAACCCACAAGTCATTGTTGGTTGTTGATCATCTAAGCTTAACTTTCCAGAGGTAGTTTGTCTAGATGGGATGAATCTGTCTAGCATTTCATTGGTGCTGGTACGACGCAGTAGTTTCTTTGGAGACCCCGATGTGTCCTCTGATTTGTTTCTTGAATGGAATGTCAATCTAGATGTGGAATTGTTTCTTGAGTGGTGACCGAGAGAGTTGGATGGCAATGATGATTTAGAATGTGAATGGTAACTGTGACGATGGGTATTTGATTTATTGTCTTTGTTACTTGTGCCTGTGCCTGTGCCTGTGCTTGTGCTTGTACTTGTACTTGTGCTTGTGTTGTTGTAATTATGTAAATCAACATTGAAACCTATCCTCTTTGATGACATGGACCAGTCAGATGAAACGACATTGAAGTTTGGTGATATGACCTTTTGACTTTCGTAGAAGGAGCTTCTAGAACTCATTAAATTCGGACTCATATTACCAAACACAGTTCTGTGTCTAGGAGTGGTGTAAGAGGGGGTTTTATTGTTATTCGCCATGACTGTTTAATGAATTATCTCTCTCTGTGTACGTGTGTCTGTGCGTGTTTGTCTTATTGAATGGATTGATTGATTAATTAATTGTCCTTTGTTTTATTGATTGATTTGATTGATTGATATAAAAAATAAATGTTCTTTTGTTTTAATGATACAATTGACAGTAGTAGTAAGGGGGAGGTAAGAAAAAAAAAGTTATTGAAATAGATTGAATAGATAGATTGACAAAAGAAAGAAAGAGAATAAAAGAAGAAGAGTTAAAATTAAAATTAAAATAAAAATATAAGAGACTTAACCTCTACGAAAGAGAAACTAGAGACCCTAATAAAAAGCCATTCCCTTGACCACTGAATTCATAAATTCACATATATTAAAATATACTGAATTCCTATGAAACAAGGACCAGAACAAAGAGACCTGGTAATAAGGAAGAAAAGAAAAAAAAGAAAAGAAAAGGGTGAAATCTGGGAGTTATGAATTTTGTTGTTTACATATTTCCTAATCGGGTAAACTAATTAAAAAAAACAATTCGACGTGTAAATGAGAACTGAACGGTCGATCGACTCTCAGATCTCGATAGTAATAAAAAAAAAAGGTCGTGTACCAATGTCAGTTAAAAGCTGCTTGTTGGTATCCCCTTTGTCTCCCTTGTGCTTCTTTGGCTTCTTTGGCTTTTGGATAGGGTGCGCCATGCGATTAAAATTAAATCTCAAAACTCAAAATTCAAACACCAGAATCCTTGTCATCATCACTGTGTTTCTTTGGATCGTAAATATTCAACACACAGTATCTGACCCATCTTCTTCTTCTAAACACACCTC